>SPDY01014848.1:120115-133792 GCA_006461725.1 Moschus chrysogaster | reverse complement strand
CTCCCTCTGCTCTTTTTTTTTCTACTCATGGTGCTTTTTTTTGCGGGGGGGTGTGTTGGGGGGACCCTTTGTCTTTTTTCTTGTTTACGTCAATTTTTTTTCCAGGGTGCTTTTTGAATTTAAAAATTTAAGTGCACAGAATAGATATTTTAAATCAATTTTATGGTATTTAATTATTTTCCTATGGAATGCCTGCACTTGATATCAAATTTAAAAGGCACTGAAAAGGTCATAGGGAGACGGGTAGGCCCCTTGGGCACCTCCCAGCTACCACCCCACCTGCGGGTGAGCTTCTAGCCTCTGTCTTCCTCAAAACAGCCTGGGGTCATTTCAGCCATTGCCCAAGTTCACTCCCTTCCTCCTCCTTTTTGTCTTTTTGTAAACACTGCCACACTCTGGATATGGCTCTGCTTCTTGCTCTGTCACTGAACCAGGAGTCCTGGAGAGGGTGTCCCTGAGGGCACGCTGTCCTGGTCAGCAGGGACCTAGTCCTGCATCACAGCGTCACTCTTCCCAGATGACCAGGCTCCTGCCCAGGACCCTGTGACCTGTTATGACTGACGCTGCCTTAATCCTTGCTTGCTTGCTCAATGTTGCACAAGACACATTTCTCGAGGCTGAATGAGTCAAACCGTAATCTTTTAAAGACAGTGCCTAACTTGGCTTCTGGCCAGACCATGGGCAGCCTGCCTCACTGAGATCCCTTCCCTACTGCTTCACTCTCTGGGCTCCATGCACACTTAGCATCGGTATCTTTCAGATCATCCCTTCCGCCTGACCTGGGGGTTCAGGCCCTCACTGAGCCCCACCCCAACATCAGTGGCTTCCCTGCCTCCAGGCCCCTTCTTGTGTCCCCCCACCCCACCCCGCCATCCTGTAGATCTGAGCTGGTCTCTACTGTAGACCACCCGCCATGCCATCCTGCAGATCTGAGCTGGTCTATACTGTAGACCAATATGCCCCATCCCTGTCTCCCCACCAACACTGTAAACTTTTTGAGGATGGGGACCTTGCCTGATAAATCTTTCTAGCCCCAAACCTGGCACAGTGCCTGGCCCCCGACAAGTGCTGGAGAGAAAACTTCAATTTGATGCTGTTTAAGAATAGCTTGAGGGCAGGAGGACAATGGGACAACAATAGAGAATGAGGTGGCTGGATGGCATCACCGACTCGATGGACATGAGTTTGAGCAACTCTGGGACTTGGCGATGGACAGGGAAGCCTGGTGTGTGGCAGTCCATGAGGTCACAAAGAGACATGACTGAGTGACTGAACTGAACTGAAGACTAGTTTTAAATGGCTAAGTTCTGTTTTAGCAGAGGAAGCCAAAGGTAATATCAGTTCAGTTCAGTTCAGTCGCTCAGTCGTGTCCGACTCTTTGTGACCCCATGAATCACAGCACGCCAGGCCTCCCTGTCCATCACCAACTCCTGGAGTTCACTCTAACTCATGTCCATCGAGTTGGTGATGCCATCCAGCCATCTCATTCTCTGTCGCCCCCTTCTCCTCCCGCCCACAATCCCTCCAAGCATCAGAGTCTTTTCTAGTGAGTCAACTCATCGCATGAGGTGGCCAAAGTATTGGAGATTCAGTTTCACCATCAGTCCTTCCAATGAACACCCAGGATTGATCTCGTCTAGAATGGACTGGTTGGATCTCCTTGCAGTCCAAGGGACTCTCAAGAGTCTTCCCCAGCACCACAGTTCAAAAGCATCAATTCTTCGGCGCTGAGCTTTCTTCACAAAGGTAACGTAGTATGTATTTTTTCATATCTACCCATTTATTTTTAGAAGAGAGTAAAACCTGGAACAGAAAGAATGTTGTGATGGATTCTTTCATCAGCTATAAGTCGTTGTTCTCCGTGTTGGTTTCACATCTCCCTTCTATGCTGGCACCAACATCAGGTGCTGTGCTGTGCTAAGTCATCTCAGTCATGTCCGCCCCTTTGAGACCCCCGTGGACTGCAGCCCGCCAGGCTCCTCTGTCCATGGGATCCTCCAGGCAACAATGCTGGTGTGGGTTGCCATTTCTCCTCCAGGGGATCTTCCCCACCCAGGGTTGGAACCCGAATCTCTCCTGCATTGGCTGGTGGGTTCTTTACCACTAGTGCCATCTGGGAAACCCATCAATATCATATCCTTCACTAACTACAAAATTGGACTGTGAAGAAAGTTGATCGCCGAAGAATTGATGCTTTTGAACTGTGGTGTTGGAGAAGACTCTTGAGAGTCCCTTGGACTGCAAGGAGATCCAACCAGTCCATTCTAAAGGAGATCAGTCCTGGGTGTTCATTGGAAGGACTGATGCTGAAGCTGAAACTACAAAATAATAAGCTTTATTGGAAAAATGGCTAATTAAATACAATTTAGCTGCTACTGTAAATCGTTGTGGATATTTTTTCCCACGTTTTAAAATCAGGATGCTCCTGCAAAATCAATGATGTCTTCTAACTAGAATGCACAGTGTTTTCCTTCTCGGTAAAACTCAGTAAAACAGTGTTAAGGGTCAGGGATGATGGTTCAGAGGAAAAGCTTGCTCTTTCAAGCAAATCACTGTGCTTTCAGTGAATGGAGGTTTATGATATGGTCACACAGCTTCCTCACATCCGTGGGTGAGGCTGGGGGCGTCGCGGTGAAGAGATGCTTCGTATCTCGTGCCATGCCTCACGCAGCCTCTGGGCGTGAGGAAGGCGTCCTTCCATCAGAGCGCCCACAAGTGCAGCCCCCGGCAGCGATACAGGAGGACCACGGGGGTGCCTCCCCCGGCTCCCCCATCTTCTCCCTTCTCTGAGCCAGCCCTCTACTTGAGTAAACACCTCTCCCCAACACCATGGAGCACCAGGCTGTGCGGAAAGTACATGCTGCCCTGGGAAATTTACTGACTAATTTCTGTCCAAAGGAAAAAACTTGTTTCCGAGACCTGATACTGTTGCTATTCATGAGTATAAAAAAAACTATCCCTATAAAGAACACATTTTCAACAAGCAAAATGTCCACAAGTGACACAAAGAAAATAAAGATGATGTGTCTCAAATGGAATGGAGTTTTCACAATAAAGAAGAGCTTCCTGTAAGTTATAAAATGTGATAAAGGGCTCAATNTATGCATTAGTCAAAGTTAAGTTGGACTTTGCTATGGTAACAGGCCATCCGAAATCACACTGAAATAAAGCAGCAGGTGTAAATTTTCCACTAATGCTTCATCTATAACAGGACACTGTTTTGGAAATAGAGTGATATAGCACTGTTTCACAATGTTGCTGGTCACTATGACAGAGGGAAGAGCGGAAAAACACTTGCTGGATCTCAGAGCTTTCTCTCAGAAAGAAATGGCAGTAGTTCTTACTTTTCATTTCATTAAATCATTTCAAATTCATCTGCACATATCTAACTTCCAGAAAGTATGAAAATAGAACCCTATTATATGACCTGTGAAAAAGTAAAAACTTTTTTTTTGATAGCATCAGTGACCTTCATACCTCACTCCTGACTTCATGGCACTTTTCTTTTGTTTAATCCCTCTTTGCTTCTAGTTAATCATTCACCTATTTTTTTCTATCATTAACAATTTAAAAATCTTTATGATTTTCCATCATTTTCCAATTTGGGTTTAATTCTTTCCAAAATGAGGCTTGGTGAAAAACAAACAAACAAAAAACACAGGAGTCATCAACAATATATCTTAAATATTCACCTAGTATTCCCATGCATTAACAAGCAAAGATAATATTTACCTACTTGTTTGGTTCCAAATAGAAAAAGGAGTACGTCAAGGTTGTATATTGTCACCCTGCTTATTTAACTTATATGCAGAGTACATCATATCTATAAGAGGGTCAGGCCCAGGACATGGAGACCCCAAGTGTCCTTGTCCCAGTGCGTCGTGATTCTTAAATTGTGTCCAAGACTGTAAGTCTCTGAGTGCATTTCAAGCTGTTAGGACTTCTTTGTAATATTTGTGGCAGTTTTCCCTTCCATCAGCCTAACAGTGTAAGAATCCACTTACTTTCCCCTGTGAATTTTAGGGGAAAATACAACAAGCAAAACTCCCATAATTATCAAGGAGATTCTTTATCCAACAATGTTGGCACAATGTTCATCGTAATTGAAGCAGTTTGCTGTACTTGCTAATCATCATGTCCAATTCCCTGGCAACAGACCCTGATCTTTCAAGTGCATCACTGTCATTTTTAGAGATTTTCTTCTACTTGGGACAGCCACTGACACACACACAGTTATGGAGGAAAAGCTGCCTTTTGTCAGCCCAGCCTTTTTATAAGACTGATAGTCTCAGGGTGGCAATTTTAGGTGGAATGACCCAGAGGATAAGTTGCTGATCATCATAGAAACTTCTGACAAATAACAAGAAAGTTCTGGGGGAGGGGTAAAAAAACCCACTGCCGGCACATTTTTTAGAAGTTAAAAAGTTTACAAAAGTTCTGATTCAAACTAGAAAACACATATCAGGAGAGGAAAGGTGTTAAAACATTTAAAAAGTGACATTCTAAACTGCAAAACCAGGTAAATGTTAGACTTGGGGATATGGTGCACTATAGATTGCTTCAAAAAAAAAAAAGAAGTGAGAATTGGTTTTGAGAAGCGTGCAGTACCTTAAAAAAAGACGTTTCCTGAACTACCGTGGCACTTGAGCGGGCATCATGGGTTTAGACGCAGGGGAAGTCTTATCTGGTTTTATTTCCTCAGTTCTCTTCCCATTCACCCCCTGACTCCCATGAGGACCTTGTCGCAGGAGCCGGGGACGTGAGGAGTGTGAAGGCGTGTGCCTCTGTGGGCAGCTCCCATGTTGTAGACAAAATTCAAAAAGAAAACCAGAGAACCAGCCAGCCAGTCCCTATCAGATCAGCTCCATATAAACTGGTCCCGGGTGGGGTGAGCCAGCTTGCTGAGTGAGCATCACGCTTACTTTTTCTGAGACAAATTCGGAAAAACGTACGGCCTGATCCACCACTCTCAGTTCCTCGGATGTTGAGAAAGGTAAGTTTCACTGGTCACCCCCCGTCATGATGCTCCCTCCATATCTGAGGCTTGACTGATGTCATCATCTTAAGCAGAAAGAAGAAACCCACAGAGATTTCATTACAGGTTCAGCAGCGGCACGTTTGCCACACTCTGCATCCACGTTTCAGCCTCTCGGGCTTGCCTGGCAGAACACAGCCTGGATGGACCCACAGAGCTCTGGGCACCAGTCACCATCCAGCATTCTAACCCTCATCAGAGAAATCTCAGGGCACCACACGCACCTTTGACCTTAGCCATCATGGAGGGGGTGTTGTTGTTATTGTGTTTGGTCACTAAGTCGTATCTGACTCCTTCTGGCCTCATAGGCTGCAGCACGCCAGGCTCCTCTGTCCTCCACTGTCTCCCAGAGCTTGCTCAAATCCATGTCCAATGAGTCAGTGATGCCACCCAACCATCGCGCCCTCTGCCGCCCCTTCTCCTATTGCTTTTTCTTTTCCAGCATCAGGGTCTTTTCCAATGAGTCGGGTCTTGATTGTACCAAATCATGATTTGCACAAAAGCTAAGAACCGGGTCTCTGAGGACCATTTCTTGTACCTGAATCCAGCACCCTCACCCCCAAGATGGGTAACTTTGGAAAACAATTGAAGTTCCCTCTACTTCGTTTGCTTGAGTGTGGAAGGAACATCACAATGCAGAGGTTTCTAGCTGTGTGATTAGGAAATTCCTGTGAACTGAGGACTTTTTAAAATACTCTGGTTTCATCAGAGGAAAGGTAGAGAAGACTTCCTATAACATTGGGGCGATAATTCCCAGAGACAGAGTGACGGCAACAAGGCAGCACTTGGCACGCTGTCTTCCACTGGGGTCACGGATCTCACTCGTGCCTTCTGACACCAGCCTTCTTCCCACTCTTTTCTCCCTGGATGTCGAGCCGGGGCCTCAGACAGAGGGTGGACGCAGCTCCGGGGTCCGAAGGCAGAGCGTCCCTGGTGGGAATCCTGAGGGGCTGACTCCATCCCCAGAGCTAGAATGTCACCCCTCTCCAGGGTGGTCACCCTCTGACACCCTTGAGCTCCTGTCCCTGCTCGTGACTCCCAGGAGCCGGCACGGGCTTGGCCACTGGGGTTACCCAGGACACCCCCCACCCAGGATCCTCCCAGGAAGGCGCTCTGCTGGTGGAGAGAAGAGCCCGTGGACCTGCGACCTGGGGAGGGGATCAGGAGGGCACCTGGGGTGGAAGCCGGGTTGCTAACCAGGCAGACCCAGGCTCCAGAAACACTGTGTTTTCAAGGAAAATTAAGGACTCTCTCTAAGGGAAACTCTGTCTCTCTGTGTTTCAAGAAGCAAATCATTCCTTCCACACTCAGAATAAATTGAGGCCCCGTAGGGCTGGCCGTGTAAGTGTTTAGCTTCAGTTCCCATCGTCTGCTTTTAGTCACTTCTCAGAGACCTCAGCTGCCAGCAGAGAGGGCAAGGGAAGTGAGGAAACCATCCGGCCAACGACCAGTTAGCCAGGGTGGTGTGGGCGCTTCAGGGACCAGAGTGTGGAGGGGAGGATCGAATCTACAGGTGTTTTCTGTGGGTGAAAAAACCCTGTGTGTTCCTTCTGGCTTCCCTGGGGGCTCAGTCAGTAAAGAATCCACCTGCAATGCAGGAGACTTGGGTTTGATCCCTGGGTTGGGAAGATCCCTTGAAGAAGGAAATGGCCACCCACTCCAGCATTCTTGCCTGGAGAATCCCATGAACAGAGGAGCCCGGTGGGCTACAGTTCATGGGGTGCAAAGAGTCAGACATCACTTAGCGACTAAACCACCACCACACGTTCCTGTTACTTCAGTCTGGTGATAAACTTTGTTTGAACCCATTAAAGTACTAAAGTACAAGCACCAGACAAAATCACGTGTGTGTTTGTATACGTGTGTGTGTGTGAGCGTGTGTGTGCCTGTGAGTATAGATGTGTAAGTGTATATTGTTTGTAAACTATTAAGAAGTATATAAAATACTTCTGATTACTCTGCACTTACTACTCAGCATTTTTGGGTCTTATTCTTGCTCTTGGCTGGATTTGGACAAGTAACAGAAGATACCAGCAAAACACTGAAAGCTTATGGGATCAAAGTAAAGAACAGGAAGGAAAATGAAAACTGCTTGCTCTGGTAATAAAATGTCGCAGCCGCTGTGAGAGAGTCAGCTGGCCCCTCAGAAGCAGAGCTGCCATTTGATTCAGCACGTGCATCCTCTGTATACACCCAGGAGAAATGGAAACACATGTCTGTGCAAAAACACACACACACGTTCACAGCAGCACGATTCACAATCCCAACAGGTGGGAACAACCCAAATGCCCACCAGCTAATGAATGGACAAGTAAAACATGGCATTTTCCTACAGTGGAATATTATTCAGTAATAAAAAGGGATGACGTACTGACATGTGCTCCAACACAGATGAGCCTTGAGAAACAAGATGTCAGTGAAAGAACAGACACACACACACACACGTGTTATATGATTACACACAGAAGAAATATCCAGAATAGACAAATCTATAGAGACTGAAAGTACATTAGTGGTGGCCTGGGGCTGGGGTGAGAGGAGAAGCAGTGTGTCCCCAGGGCCTGCCTTCACGCCTTGCCCCAGGATTGTGAGTCTTCATCAGAGCTCTGAGACTTGGTTCATTCACTTCATAAATCATACGGGAGCGATAGCATTTGAACTCTTTCAAGTTCTTTTTTAGAAAAATTAGGCATAAAGGCCAAAAACACAAAGAAGCATCCAGAGGTTTCCTTGGAACTGACCTAGGGTGCCTGGTCATGGTTCAAGAAGACTGACATATTTGCTCCTTTTTACCAAGTGTTTTAACTAAATCTTAAAAATTTTTTTCTCTCAATTAGAGCTTGAAATTATATTCTTGGAAAATATACATTCTTCCATTTTTGGAATTTCCCAAAGAAAGCCCACNGACCTTGGTTGGCAAAGTAATGTCTCTGCTTTTTAATATGCTATGTAGGTTGGTCATAACTTTCCTTCCAAGGAGTAAGCCTCTTTTAATTTCATTAAACCTTAATCAGCTAATATTCTTTATTGGAGCTTTCATAGGCACTACATTGATATTTTCTTTACATTCTATGTATTCAGTTTTATCAAGAGAAGGTAGTAGGGGATCAAAAACTTGTATTTCACTGTGTCAAGACAGTTTTGTGGGTAAAAGAGTGACATGGGTTCTACATAAGAGGCTTTAAAGGGGATAAATGAGCTTAACCATTAGCAAAGTGACTACTCAATATCAATTTAGAGGAAAGTTCCTGGAAGTGAGTGAAGACTTTATCCTGGTATGTGCTTTTCTTCAGGTACTGAGCATGAATTCTCACAGCTACTGGTAGTCTTGTCTACTGAATGCTTGGAGCCCAGTTCTTCTCCAGGAACTGCCATTGGCTGAGGGAAGCTCTGTTTCCCAAGTTAAATTCACTTCCTGGAATCAGCCTGTATCAAATGACTTGATGGAGGAGTAAAAAGTCATGGCCTCCTAGCCTCATTTTGAACAGGACAAGAGCCTTCCCAGCTCCAGTTTTCTATAATATCCAGTTGAATTATCTGCTGAAAGTTCCTCACTGTTTAATCTATTTTCCCCATGCTGCAGCACTACTTTCTCCTTTATAAATCACTTGCATGTAAACTTTAGACCTAGCATCTATTTCCTGGTGTGTGTGTGAGTGCATGTGTGTTTGTGTGTGTTAGTCACACAGTCATGTCCAACTCTTAGTGACCCCATGGATGGTAGGCTGCCAGGCTCCTCTCCATGGAATTCTCCAGGCAAGAATACTGGAGTGGGTTGCCATTTCCTTCTCCAGACTATTTCCTGGGAATCTTATTAAGATAATTGGTGCCAGTTATTGGCATAAGGTGAGTTTCCATCCCTGAGTTGGAAAGGTCCTCTGGAAAAGGGAATGGCAATCCATTCTAGTATTTTGCCTGGAGAATTCCATGGACAGAAGAGCCAGGTGGGCTACAATGCATAGGGTCACAAAGAATCAAACGTTACTAAGCAACTATTCATTTTCACTTTCATTGGCATAAGAAGGTGAGTTTATAATGGGATTTTCAAGCTGGATTATCCAGGGGTCAGTTGGCAGTAGAAGTCTCATTCCTTTGGGAATATGGAGCCCTGATGGATGGTGGCATGTGGTTGTGGTATGAACATTTAACTTTCACTGGTGCCGAACTGTTGTGCAATAGTAGTGCTGGTTGCATGATAGGTTTGGAAGATGCAGTGATTGTATGAAATAGGATTGTTATTGCTGAGAATCATCAATATATTGATGAAAGACAGCCAAAAGCTCAAGGTAAATAACTCCTACACAAAAGGCAAAGAATGTATGAGGCTGTTAAGACTCCCAAAGCATTTTGATCCTTTCTTATAGAAGTTAACATTTTCTGCCTTAGGGTTTAGGTCTATTTTATTCATTATTTGACTTTGTATGTGTGGGTAGTAATTTTCTTAAAGGCAGAAACTATGCCTGCCTTATTCTTAATTTTTCATGCAGTTCCATGTCCAATGTAGATGATTGTGACACATTATTTGAAGTTAATATTGTCACTCTTTCTATGGCTCTAAGTCAGTTCTCTACTTAAAAATTTTCAGTTGGTGTTTTATGTATAGTTTGAGTTTTGGTTTCCTCAGTCTGGCTATCAACAACTGTCTATAATCTGGTACCAATCTGAATTGCCGGATTTATTTCCTGCTTTATGCAATAACACTCAGCCAAACTTAACTGTTTGGTGTTCTTTGTACATGTTTGCTATGATTTCTTTGAATCTCATTTTGACATATCCTTCTCTTCATACACTGTAGTCAGCGGGCTCTTCCCATACTCTTCATGTCGGTCACCCATGGAATTATTCATTTTAGAGTCTGGGTGCTCAGACTGTCTCTCAACAGGTGGAAACAGACTTATGTCTGGCTAAGTTTGTTAACTGACTGTATATTTCTAGGCATGGAGATGAGTGGTAGCATGCTATGGATTAGGTCATTGAGCTAGTGCTGTGGTTTTAATGAGGAGCTCAGGGTCAGGAAGATAATTCTGCCATCTTTTTAACATGAGTTTTCATGTAAAAACATACAGTGATAACTGCACGAACAAAATTAGTATTTTGAACGAAGCTATGAGAGGCTTTTTCAAGCATTTTAGGCAGCTAATGCTAATAAATATAATGTTGGGTTTCCCTGGTGGCTCAGATTGTAAAGAATCTGTCTGCAGTGTAGGAGACCCAGGTTCAATCCCTGGGTCAGGAAGATCCCCTGGAGTAAGAAATGGCAACCCATTCCAGTATTCTTGCCTGGAGAATCCCAGGGATACTGAAGCCTGGTGAACTACAGTCCATTGGATTGCAAAGAGTCAGACACTACTGAGCAACTAATACTTCACTTCACTTCATGTATACTTAGGAGACATGGTCTGTAGCTGATTAACAGGAGAAAGAAAAGAACCAAATGAGTTAGAAAAGAATCAAATGAATTAAATTAAACATTTTCAAAGTGTTTTTTTTTTCCCAATCTTTAGCTACTGTAATTTAATTGAGAAGCTCTTCTGCAGTCAACATGAAATGGTTACTAAGATGTAATGATAAATGTTTATTGAGTTCTTTGCAATGTACTGTCTTGCCAGTTTCTGTCCCTTGGAGGGAGATGTGTATAAGAGACAGGCCTGGGGCTGGGGGGTGGGGGTGGGGCGATGGCTAGAGTGATTAACTTGAATAGATTTATGACTAAAGGCACCAAAAATGCTTCCTGCTCAATACTGTGGACTCCAGAGGAAAAGAATGATGACATTATGACTCTCAATGAGATGAGGTTTCAAACCCAGGGCCCCTTTTCTAGATTTGTCTGGAAAACATAAGAATTTTTGATAACATGAGTATATGAAAAATCTACGATTTTTAAAAATTAAGAAGCTATATGAGAAAAACAAAAACATATGCCCACACTAAAACTTGTCTGTGAGTTTTTGTTTTTAATGGTTGTTATTTATAGTAGACAAAAGGTGGGAACAACCCAACTGTCCGTCAATGGATGAATGGATACACAAAATGTGAAATATCCATACAAAAGATATTATTTGACCTTAAAAAGAATGACACAGGCTACAATATGGAAGACCATTGAAAATGTCATACTACCTCAAAGAAGCCAGAGAGAAAAGACCACATATTACACGGCTACATTCAGACATTCAGACAAAATGTCCAGCGTACAGAAATCTACAAGCAGTGCTCACTTACAGCTAGGGGCCGGGAGGCTGGGGGGATGAGTGACATCTGAAGGGTACAATTCTTTTCTGAGGTGATGAACAGGTTCTAAAATCACCTGCTGTGAGAGTTCCACGCATCTATGACTAAACTAAAAAATATCACTGAACTGTACACATTATACAGGTGAACTGTATGGCATATGCATCACATCTCAATAGAGATATTTTAGAAAGCATAAATGCGTAGTTCGCAGGTAGTTTAAGTGAAACACTAAAAGGAATTTACCACTACACGTCTGAGGTACTTGCAACCCTATTATCTTGGATTAGGAAATGATCCTTTTACTACTTTTAAAGCCACCCTCTCTGGAAGACCATTTAATAGTGTAATTATGATTGCTGCTGCTGCTGCTGCTAAGTCACTTCAGTCGTGTCCGACTCTGTGTGACCCCACAGACGGAAGCCCACCAGGCACACACACACACACACACCTGTCAAGAATCCCCCTTCACCTCAACGGTGGAGCATTAAACCACCTTCCAGGCTTTCCTGGTGGCTCACATGGTTAAGAATCTGCCGACAATGCGGGTAGA
This sequence comes from Moschus chrysogaster, assembly GCA_006461725.1. Classification (NCBI taxonomy): domain Eukaryota; kingdom Metazoa; phylum Chordata; class Mammalia; order Artiodactyla; family Moschidae; genus Moschus; species Moschus chrysogaster. Next base: position 121,973 of record SPDY01014848.1, on the reverse strand, counting down.
CCCAGGTTTGATCTCTGGGTTGGAAGGATCCCCTGGAGAAGAGAATGGCTACCCACTGCAGTATTCCTGCCTGGAGAATCCCATGGACAGAGGAGCCTGGCGGGCTACAGTCCATGGGGTCACAGAGAGTTGGACATGACTGAGCGACCAACCCTTCACAAACCACCTCCCAGTGGGCAGACCGCACACTGTCCAGTAGCTGCCTCGCATCGGTTCCTCGCCGTGCAGGCCTGCAGAAGCTGCTGCCCTGCGCCCCAGCCACCCAGCGGGCAGTCACATGACACGCATGGCTGAGAAGCACGTGAAATGTGCTTGGAACAACCCAAGAACCAAATCTTTAATGTCACTGATTTTGAAAGGACTTAGATCTTAAGGTCCACGTGTCTCAAGGGGCAGTGTGGTCCCACCGTGCCTGACGCTCCTACCCTTAGTTCCAGAGTCCCCGGAACCTGGCAGACTCGCACCAGCTCCTTCTTGTCGATGACAAACACCAGGGCCTCTCTCAAAGTCAGACAATTTCATGCAGCAGTGAATATGGAATTCAGAAGGTAAAGTCCCCTGAAAACACGCCCTCATAAGTACCAGCAGCTGCAGAGGTCAGCACCATCAGCTCTAGCCGTGACCTCGGCCAGGAGGGTCCTCTATTCCCACCCAAGGGGGCCGCCTGCTGCAGGACTGGGGGCCACACATGGCAGACAGCATCCATGCGTCTAACTGCTTCTGCGTTTCCTGCACTTCCTGTAGAAGCCTGCCCGCCTGACATGCTTGGGGCTAGAACTTCAGTGAGCTCTTGAAAAGAGAAACACAATCATATAGAAAATGCTCCCTTTCAAGCCCTTCCAAAATCTGTGAGTGATCAATAGTATCTGATTGGAGTCATGGAAAAATCATCATGGGATCTAAATCTGTCTTGAGGAGGAACCACAGGAGTATAAAATGAAAGACCTCGTCCAGGCTGAGCTTGTGAAATTGGCACTGAAGGACCCAGGGCCGCTTCTGAATGGGGTGCAGGCTCCCAGCCGTCCTCTGGGCCCCAAGCGACGGCGGTGTCCCCAGGGAGGGTGAGGAATGTCGCGTTTGAGAGGCAGCCCTTCTCAGCAGCAGGAGAGTGCAGCCTTGCCGAGTCTTCCTGAGCTCTCACTCCACAGCCGGGCCCTGGACATGCAGGGTCAGCACCCACCTGCACTCCAAGGGGACTGAAGACAGTCTGTCGTCACAGTCTTGGGTGCCGATCACGAGCCTATGCTTGATTCTGATTTGTAAGGACTGTGAGGGGGCATTTTGTTGCCTCTGAAAAGCTCAGAACAGGTACAACTTTGTCACTCAGGCATCCACGGGCCTCACAAACAGGCCTGAGTGAGGAGTGAGACATGGGTGTCATTAGCAAACAAACTTCTCCCTCAGCAGCCCTCATAAAAATAGTGAGGCGGTGACGTGGTGGTGCCCCGGGGAGCGTAAACCCTCAGGAGACAGCTCAGCAGCCCTGATTCATGACCCCACCTGGCTGCGCACCACCCACGCTCGGCCCCAGGCTGGGCCCAGCCCTCCTAGGATGGCCTCCTGGACCCCTGCCCAGGGGCCCTCCCTTCAGTTCAGTTCAGTCAGTTCAGTCACTCAGTCGTGTCCGACTCTTTGCGACCCCATTAACTGCATCACGCCAGGCCTCCCCGTCCATCACCAACTCCTGGAGTTTACTCAGACTCATGTCCATTGAGTCAGTGATGCCATCCAACCATCTCATCCTCTGTCATCCTCTTCTCCCCCTGCCCCCAATCCTTCCCAGCATCAGAGTCTTTTCCAGTGAGTCAATTCTTCACGTCAGGTGGCCAAAGTATTGGAGTTTCAGCTTCAGCATCAG
>SPDY01014848.1:87999-98350 GCA_006461725.1 Moschus chrysogaster | reverse complement strand
TGAGAGCTGAATTTGTGTTATATACAATTGTATGAGACTAGAAATGTACGTAACAGATAATAGTTGCATAATAAATACTTTCTGGTGAGTGGTTAAAGTAATAAATTGATTCTATTTGGGTCTGAGGGAAAGGATGGCAAAATGAAGTAAAAATTCAGCAGGAAAAAAAAAATTTTTAAGTAAGAAAATTATTAACAAGAGGATAAGCAGTATAAAAGATAAGACACTACAATACTTGTGTAATAGTGATAGAATAGTCCTGCTGCTGCTACCACTGCTGCTAAGTTGCTTCAGTCGTGTCCGACTCTGTGCAACTCTGTGCTATGGATGGTAGCCCACCAGTTCCTCTGTCCATGGGATTCTCCTGACAAGAATACTGGGGGGGTTGCCACGTTCTCCTCCAGGGGATCTTCCCAACACAGGGATCAAACCCACATGTCCTGTGACTCCTACATTGGCAGGCAGATTCTTTACACTGCACCACCTGGGAAGTCCATTGTAAATCAACTATACTTCAATTTAAATAAATAAATAATTAATTAGAATTAACAAAACCTAAAATTATATCAAGGATATTTATCATAGTATTATTTATAATAAAATAAATTATTAGCAATCTAAATGTTTAGATGATAGGAAATTATGAAATCATGCTATCTCCATATACTGAAATATTATCACTATAAATAACTTTTTCAAAAAGCAATTATTAGCACAGAAAAACTCTCATGAGAAATTAAGACATAAAATACACAGCATATTTCCAGTTTCATTTTTATATATGAGAAAATTAAGATAAAAATATATCAAAATATACCTCAGGTAAATTTTCATCTTTTTCTTCATACATTTTCTGTTTCCTGAATTGTCCATAAGAAAGAATATTTTTTAAAGAAAAATTAGAGGATATTTCCCCTGTGATTCCAATAATGAGATATGAAGTGATTTCATTAAATGTCTATCAGAAAGCAGAAGTAATCCTAAGAATTTAAGCAAACTTTAAAATTTTAATATCTTCACAATTTCTACTTTTAAAATAATTTAGGACTTAATTTCATTATATTAATTAAGATAAATAAAGCAAATTGCATTAATTTGAACAATTCAGATAATGATCTTTTCTAACTTGAACTTATATAAGATATAATCTTGGTTCCCATTTCTTTTTAGGCCTTTTGCTGCTAGAAATGTTAAAATAACATGACTACTAAATATACCTCCATTTCAAAGTGCCATACAGCTACTCTGAAGGTAAAATCTGGAGAAGAAACAAGAAAATGTAATACTTACTGTTGGCAAGAAGTACCAAAGGGCTTAAGATTATTGTTCCATAAATGTAGAATTATAAAAAGACACAATTTTAAAAGAGGGAAGTGTAGGAAGAAGGAGAATGTGTTGTAAGACACAGTAGAATACACCAAAAGAATTTATACATATGTCTTTACTCATTAACAGATATGCCAAATGAATCTAAGCAAACTCAATATCGCATGTGTTTAGGTTAATGACACCTATTTAAAAATAGGGACTTCCCAAGTGGCATTAGTGGTAAAGAACCTGCCTGTCAATGCAGGAGACATGAGATGGGGGTTCAATCCCTGGGTCGGGAAGATCCCCTGAGGAGCACATGGCAACCTACTGTGGTATTCTTCGCCGGAGAATCCCATGGACAGAGAAGCCTGGCAGGCGACAGTCCATAGGCTTGCGAAGAGTCAGACACAACTAAAGCAACTTAGCACACATGCATTAAAAAATAATTTTAAGACATTCTTTTAAAAGTTTCCAAAATATTTAGAAGAGCTTACAAAAGTGAATCTTTAGTTCCTTTCTAAAGATAACTTGCTCCAAACCTTTCCTAACCTACATGTTTCATGGCCTATTAATTTCCAGCCTCATTTTGTCTCTAGTCCCAGCTAGAAAGAAGTGTGGTCAGGAGAGCCATTTGCTATTATAAAACTGGCATTGAGTTGGGTTTTAAAAACAGTATCAGTTGCCCCCTCAGAACTGTTTTTTACCTTAAGGATACTCAACAAAGTAACAAGTAATATAGCCTAATTGATATATAATTTAGTGGAGACTGTGAAGGTAAATGTGATTAATGTATTTAAAACTGCACCAGTGGGAAATAACTTACAAAAACTTTCCATAAAGTATCTTACATCAGATTCTTTACTGAAACTGCTAGGACTTTGAAGTAAAATACTCTGCACTGAGAATACTGCTGAATTGTAGTTAACTCCTGCTAGGGATCAAAAGGGATTCCCTGGTGGCTCAGATGGTAAAGAATCTGCCTGCAGTGTGGGAGACCCAGGTTGATCTATGAGTCAGGAAGATCCCCTGGAGAAGGAAATAGAAACACACTCCAATATTCTTGCCTGGAGAACTCCAATGACCCAGTCAAATACTCAGCAGCTTATGTTACTCTGAATAAATTCTCCATTTTCAAATAGGCACACCAAAGAAAAGGTTCATTTAAATATCACCCTCTAAAACAACCTTCAGTTCAGTTCAGTTCAGTTCAGTCACTCAGTCATGTCTGACTCATTGCGACCCCATGAGTCACTGCAAGCCAGGTCTCCCTGTCCATCACCTCCATGGACAGAGGAGCCTGGCAGGCTGTAGTCTATGGGGTCACAAAGAGTCAGACATGACTGAGCAACTGTGTGTGTACATAATGACGTCACAGTCTTTTCCTCCAGTCTGCATAGAAGTGTAAAGACCTTATTGCTTGCCAAGAAAGTCAGCACTAATGCTGAAGAAAGCCTTCCTTTTCCTTCCCGTGAACCAAATAAGCAAAGCAAACAAACATCAGTTTGATTTTTGACTCACTGAATTCTGTTTTGTTTGTGATTGATAACTATTGAGTAACCGATACTATATAACTCTATCCACTGGAAACTATCTGCTGACAGATTATTTGTGAAATTGAGAAGATATTTTATAAATTCTTTTAATCCTTCGGTTTAATGCTATGTTTTGATCCTAGCATATGTATAATATTTATGTGTACTTTATATATAATTTGTTGTTTTCCACAAGTATTTAAAAATTTTCCTATGGAAAATTTCAAACTTATTTTTCATCTGGCTTCAGCAATTGGCTATATTTCAGTGATCTGCCCTGCACACCCCCGAACACACACACAGTTTTTGTTTTCTGTGGTGTTTTAAAGCAAGTCCCAAGCATCGTGGTCTTCCCTGGTGGCAGAGTGGTAAAGAATTCCCCTGCCAAGGCAGGAGATGTGGGTTCAATCCCTCGGTTGGGAAGATCCCCTGCAGAAAGAAATGGCAACTCATTCCAGTCCATAGGGTTGCAAAGAGTCAGAAACAACTGAGCGACTAAGCAACAACAACATCGTATCATTTTATTTGTAAACACTAATTCCCATAGGTTCCTAAAAGTATTTGATGTAATTCAAACAGTATAGACAAGGTAAAAGCCACCAGATGATAATACATGTTTTAATATTAATTTATACCATCATTGTAAAATCCATTAAAGTCCTTNTGTGTGTGTGTGTGTGACACAGATGAACATACCAACAGAGATGGAGGGAGACAGACAGACAAAGGACTCTGGGGCTGTTGAAGACAGATCCGAGTGCAACTGTGCCCGCATCTCACAATCTAAGGCTTTACCAAACATTGACGAGGTGTTTCCGAGTATCTGAGTATCAGACTAGATTGGTGTCTGCAGGGAAATACTATCTATTTTTCTGCCCTCTAAATTTTAAAACATCTCTTATTTAGCTTAGTAACTACTTGAGTTTTCCAAAAATAATTATTCAGTTCTCACCTAAGACAATGGAATTACCTGAATATGGGTCTGACAGTTGCCAACACAGAGCAATGACTCCCTGCTCGAAGGCATGGCAGCCCCGTCATGTGGGACTGGGTGACCTGACCTGATGGAAGAGAGTCTCTTAGCAAACTCGCTTCCCGTGCTGTGTGGTAGTCATGGCGATGGTGGTTGGTTCAGGAGGAACCGCAGGAGGAAGCCTGACGTGGGGAGAAAACACCCTGGCTTTGGGGTTTAAAGGCCCCACTTGTGCTGTCCTCAGGGCAGGCGATGGGGACAGTATCCTGACCCGGGGCTGGGACCCCCAGGTGAACATTGCTGGCCTGGAGCTGGCAGTATGGGTGGGGGGTGCACTGGATCCCCCCAGTAGCAGCTCTGGGAGGGGCAAGAACTCACACATCCACGAGCGGAGCCTCGGGGCTCTCAGTTTCCGTGTGGGCAGAGAAAGGACTGCGGGGACCCAGCAGCAAGTGACGGCTTCAAGTAGAAAGCTTCCTCCTCTGGAGGCCGGGGCGGCAACTACGGGGCCTCCTGCATCAGAGAGACCACTGATGGCATCCCACACTTGGGGCAAGATGATGCTGGATCGTGGTTCTGTAGAGCAATACACTGAGGCATGAACCCCTGGGGGGAGAAGCCCGTTCCACAACAGGGATGTTGGCCGGTTTGCAGGAAAGGTATTTTCCTGGCAAATCTACATTTTCATCTCTGCACTGGTGGGGAGGGCTGAGCTGCTTGGTGCTTCTGTATGTATTTGCAAACTCCAACTCTCACTTCTCAGAGTGTCGCCGGCACAGCATCCCAGGGGCTCATCAGACAGTGGGGTTTGATGATTAAATACCAAATGGCTTCCCCAGGGCTATGATTATCCCTGGAGGGGCGGCCAGCACACTCTGGGCTTGGAGGAACAGCTCAAAGAGCTAATCAGTTTAATTGGAAACACAAAACAGACTAACCAGTTACTCCCTGCTGTAAAATTCAGACAGGCATCTGAATTCTGCAATTGCTCTCGACCTTGTTTCTCAGCATGGTATTTTTTTTCTTAAGTTGATTAAATGGAAAAATCCAGAAACATGGCCGGGCACCTTTGGGGAACTTTTGTGGGCCAGATACCACTGCCAGGAATAGTAAGGAGGTCCTACAGGTGAAGAGCAGGCTTTCAAAATTACTGTTGTGAGATTTTCCAGAGTTGGAATGGATCCACGTTTGCTCTCATCATTCTGGAAACTGTGGGAATGAAAGATGAGGTGCTCTTTATTTCTCAACGTTTCCCGGTTATAAGGCTTCTAACTGGGCCTCCCTGGTGGCTCAGGGGTAAAGAATCCACCTGCCAATTCAGGAGACTCAGGTTTGACCCCTGGGTTGGGAAGGTCCCCTGGAGGAGGAAATGGCAACCCACTGCAGTGTTCTTGCCTGGAGAATCCCATGGACAGAGGAGCCTGGCGGGCTGCATTCCATGGGGTCACAAGAGTTGGACACGACTTAGTGGCTGAAGAGCAAGAACAATGCTTGTAAACTAGTGAACAGTCTCACTAGTTTCATATGAGAAAAAGACATAATGCAATTTTAGAGCTCCTTCTTCAAGTTAATCCCCATGTGGACTGGAGTTAATGTTCAAAAAAGAAAGTTAAACAAAGCTTAAGACCCACAGGGGAGAGGCTGCCTGTGGTCAGAGCGACCCTGGACGGGATGGCAGAGCAGCCTCAGGGACCGGCCTGGACCTGAGCGCCAGTGGGCTCTGCCGAGGGTCAGGCGGGCTGGCTCTGATCGCGCCCGTCCCCCAGGGCCCAGAGGGGCCCCGAGTCTTGTCCACCTTCGTGGGCCCCTGGGCTGCTGGGCACAGCCTTCCTAAGGGGTAGGCGGTGCTATTTTTAGCTTGAGGAACCGGTTTTTCCTCCTGGAGTCTCTGCGGGCAGGGCAGCTGAGAACTGTGTGTCCCCGGGGACAGGTCACCTGGGTGAGTGCTTCCCCAGTTCTGCCAAAGGACCTTGTAAATACGCTCCGCCCGAGAAAGAGCCGGTGAGTTAGCGGAAACTAACTAACTTGGTTTCTGGAAACCAAGTGCCCCAAGACACGCAGGAAAACAAGGACCCCAAGGCGAGCAGGCGGCCTTCCTGCCTGAAGGCCTCTGGTCCCCCTGGAGGATGGGTCTCCCCCCGCCAGCCTCACTCTGCTCCTGACAGGCCTCCTGGCTTCTGGAGGGGAGGCTGCCACACGCGGACGTGCGAGGCTGGAACAGAGAAAGAAAGCCGGAGCCCCTTCCCTCACACACTCCTCCCTGCATCCTGGCGCAGCTTCATCAGGAGGGAGGAGCCAGTGAGCCAAGAGTGAGGTGTCATGGGGAGGAGCCTGGGGGCAGAGGTCGTGCGTTCCTGGCAGGGAGTCCCCGTGGGTGGTGGTGGGCGCCTGGCAGGGCAGGGGGTCACCACACAGAACCTCTGCCTCCTGCGCGCAGCCCAGGCCTGCGGGTCCACGAAGGCAGCCCGCGAGGGCTTGAGGAGGTGGGGCCCATGGTGGAGGAGAAGCCGGTGGGGAGAGGGTTGGAGAGGGGCAGCAAAGAAGCCAGAGCTGGGGGGATGCACGGGGTGACTCTCCCTGCAGCCCCCTGCCTGTTAACGGGTCAACAACTGCTCCCAGGACAAGCTCTCCTCCGCCCACTGTCTCCTAAGTGAAAAGAAAGCCTCCCAGAAAGACTGCAGAAACATGCAGGGCGGTAACAGCAGGGTACGAGCATGTGTGACCTTTTCCGTTCTAAGCTGAAACGCCAAGTAACACCACAGACCACCCCCCTAAAAGGCCTCAGACATTTTCTATCAAGTTACAAAAATTTAAAAGAAGAGTCATGTACAGATGTGAGAGCTGGACCATAAAGAAAGCTGAGCACCAAAGAATTGATGCTTTCAAACTGTGGTTCTGAGAAGACACTTGAGAGTCCCTTGGACTGCAAGGAGATCCAACCAGTCCATCCTAAAGGAAACCAGTCCTGAACACTCACTGGAAGGAATGATGTTAAAGCTCCCAACACTTTGGCCACCTGATGCAAAGAGCAAACTCATTACAGAGGATGAGATGGTTGGATGGCATCACTGACTCAATGGACATGAGTCTGAGTAAACTCCAGGAGTTGGTGATGGACGGGGAGGCCTGGCGTGATGCAGTTAATGGGGTCGCAAAGAGTCGGACACGACTGAGTGACTGAACTGACTGAACTGAACTGAAGGGAGGGCCCCTGGGCAGGGGTCCAGGAGGCCATCCTAGGAGGGCTGGGCCCAGCCTGGGGCCGAGCGTGGGTGGTGCGCAGCCAGGTGGGGTCATGAATCAGGGCTGCTGAGCTGTCTCCTGAGGGTTTACGCTCCCCGGGACACCACCACGTCACCGCCTCACTATTTTTATGAGGGCTGCTGAGGGAGAAGTTTGTTTGCTAATGACACCCATGTCTCACTCCTCACTCAGGCCTGTTTGTGAGGCCCGTGGATGCCTGAGTGACAAAGTTGTACCTGTTCTGAGCTTTTCAGAGGCAACAAAATGCCCCCTCACAGTCCTTACAAATCAGAATCAAGCATAGGCTCGTGATCGGCACCCAAGACTGTGACGACAGACTGTCTTCAGTCCCCTTGGAGTGCAGGTGGGTGCTGACCCTGCATGTCCAGGGCCCGGCTGTGGAGTGAGAGCTCAGGAAGACTCGGCAAGGCTGCACTCTCCTGCTGCTGAGAAGGGCTGCCTCTCAAACGCGACATTCCTCACCCTCCCTGGGGACACCGCCGTCGCTTGGGGCCCAGAGGACGGCTGGGAGCCTGCACCCCATTCAGAAGCGGCCCTGGGTCCTTCAGTGCCAATTTCACAAGCTCAGCCTGGACGAGGTCTTTCACTTTATACTCCTGTGGTTCCTCCTCAAGACAGATTCAGATCCCATGATGATTTTTCCATGACTCCAATCAGATACTATTGATCACTCACAGATTTTGGAAGGGCTTGAAAGGGAGCATTTTCTATATGATTGTGTTTCTCTTTTCAAGAGCTCACTGAAGTTCTAGCCCCAAGCATGTCAGGCGGGCAGGCTTCTACAGGAAGTGCAGGAAACGCAGAAGCAGTTAGACGCATGGATGCTGTCTGCCATGTGTGGCCCCCAGTCCTGCAGCAGGCGGCCCCCTTGGGTGGGAATAGAGGACCCTCCTGGCCGAGGTCACGGCTAGAGCTGATGGTGCTGACCTCTGCAGCTGCTGGTACTTATGAGGGCGTGTTTTCAGGGGACTTTACCTTCTGAATTCCATATTCACTGCTGCATGAAATTGTCTGACTTTGAGAGAGGCCCTGGTGTTTGTCATCGACAAGAAGGAGCTGGTGCGAGTCTGCCAGGTTCCGGGGACTCTGGAACTAAGGGTAGGAGCGTCAGGCACGGTGGGACCACACTGCCCCTTGAGACACGTGGACCTTAAGATCTAAGTCCTTTCAAAATCAGTGACATTAAAGATTTGGTTCTTGGGTTGTTCCAAGCACATTTCACGTGCTTCTCAGCCATGCGTGTCATGTGACTGCCCGCTGGGTGGCTGGGGCGCAGGGCAGCAGCTTCTGCAGGCCTGCACGGCGAGGAACCGATGCGAGGCAGCTACTGGACAGTGTGCGGTCTGCCCACTGGGAGGTGGTTTGTGAAGGGTTGGTCGCTCAGTCATGTCCAACTCTCTGTGACCCCATGGACTGTAGCCCGCCAGGCTCCTCTGTCCATGGGATTCTCCAGGCAGGAATACTGCAGTGGGTAGCCATTCTCTTCTCCAGGGGATCCTTCCAACCCAGAGATCAAACCTGGGTCTACCCGCATTGTCGGCAGATTCTTAACCATGTGAGCCACCAGGAAAGCCTGGAAGGTGGTTTAATGCTCCACCGTTGAGGTGAAGGGGGATTCTTGACAGGTGTGTGTGTGTGTGTGACACAGATGAACATACCAACAGAGATGGAGGGAGACAGACAGACAAAGGACTCTGGGGCTGTTGAAGACAGATCCGAGTGCAACTGTGCCCGCATCTCACAATCTAAGGCTTTACCAAACATTGACGAGGTGTTTCCGAGTATCTGAGTATCAGACTAGATTGGTGTCTGCAGGGAAATACTATCTATTTTTCTGCCCTCTAAATTTTAAAACATCTCTTATTTAGCTTAGTAACTACTTGAGTTTTCCAAAAATAATTATTCAGTTCTCACCTAAGACAATGGAATTACCTGAATATGGGTCTGACAGTTGCCAACACAGAGCAATGACTCCCTGCTCGAAGGCATGGCAGCCCCGTCATGTGGGACTGGGTGACCTGACCTGATGGAAGAGAGTCTCTTAGCAAACTCGCTTCCCGTGCTGTGTGGTAGTCATGGCGATGGTGGTTGGTTCAGGAGGAACCGCAGGAGGAAGCCTGACGTGGGGAGAAAACACCCTGGCTTTGGGGTTTAAAGGCCCCACTTGTGCTGTCCTCAGGGCAGGCGATGGGGACAGTATCCTGACCCGGGGCTGGGACCCCCAGGTGAACATTGCTGGCCTGGAGCTGGCAGTATGGGTGGGGGGTGCACTGGATCCCCCCAGTAGCAGCTCTGGGAGGGGCAAGAACTCACACATCCACGAGCGGAGCCTCGGGGCTCTCAGTTTCCGTGTGGGCAGAGAAAGGACTGCGGGGACCCAGCAGCAAGTGACGGCTTCAAGTAGAAAGCTTCCTCCTCTGGAGGCCGGGGCGGCAACTACGGGGCCTCCTGCATCAGAGAGACCACTGATGGCATCCCACACTTGGGGCAAGATGATGCTGGATCGTGGTTCTGTAGAGCAATACACTGAGGCATGAACCCCTGGGGGGAGAAGCCCGTTCCACAACAGGGATGTTGGCCGGTTTGCAGGAAAGGTATTTTCCTGGCAAATCTACATTTTCATCTCTGCACTGGTGGGGAGGGCTGAGCTGCTTGGTGCTTCTGTATGTATTTGCAAACTCCAACTCTCACTTCTCAGAGTGTCGCCGGCACAGCATCCCAGGGGCTCATCAGACAGTGGGGTTTGATGATTAAATACCAAATGGCTTCCCCAGGGCTATGATTATCCCTGGAGGGGCGGCCAGCACACTCTGGGCTTGGAGGAACAGCTCAAAGAGCTAATCAGTTTAATTGGAAACACAAAACAGACTAACCAGTTACTCCCTGCTGTAAAATTCAGACAGGCATCTGAATTCTGCAATTGCTCTCGACCTTGTTTCTCAGCATGGTATTTTTTTTCTTAAGTTGATTAAATGGAAAAATCCAGAAACATGGCCGGGCACCTTTGGGGAACTTTTGTGGGCCAGATACCACTGCCAGGAATAGTAAGGAGGTCCTACAGGTGAAGAGCAGGCTTTCAAAATTACTGTTGTGAGATTTTCCAGAGTTGGAATGGATCCACGTTTGCTCTCATCATTCTGGAAACTGTGGGAATGAAAGATGAGGTGCTCTTTATTTCTCAACGTTTCCCGGTTATAAGGCTTCTAACTGGGCCTCCCTGGTGGCTCAGGGGTAAAGAATCCACCTGCCAATTCAGGAGACTCAGGTTTGA
>SPDY01014848.1:40475-61563 GCA_006461725.1 Moschus chrysogaster | reverse complement strand
AGAGATAATGACAGAATAAAGTAATCATCATCTGTCTTTTAAAACAGACAGCATCTTCCATACAGCCTTATAAATGATCCTTCAAAACCAGTGATGTTTTGGGCCAGCGTCTGAAATATAATTTATCCTCTGTATCCAGGAAGATGGCGCCAGATGGGACCCCCACCTTGTAAACCCCTGGTCTTGGCTCATCAGTCCAGGGTTATTTCGTTTTCAGACATCCAAAAGGATCAGAATAAAAACAACCGAAGCACACCCTGACCCCCACCACACTTAGAGAAACCTAGCCCCTAAAATACGAGAATCATTTGTGTCTAAGTTCCTGCTTGATGTGGTCTTTTACGGCAACACAGTAAGCTGAATAAATCACGTCCCACAACCTGGCTGGTAAAGAATAGATTTGGACAGTGGTTATCATTGTTGCTGTTCAGTTGTTAAACTGTGTCCGACTCCCTGCGACCCCAAGGGCTGCAGCACACCAGGCTTCCCTGACCTTCGCTATCTCTGGGAGTTTACTCAAGCTCACGACTGAGTGACTTCACTTTCACTTTTCATTTTCACACACTGGAGAAGGAAATGGCAACCGACTCCAGTGTTCTTGCCTGGAGAATCCCAGGGACGGGGGAGCCTGGTGGTCTGTCTATGGGGTTGCACAGAGTCGGACACGACTGAAGTGCCTTAGCAGCAGCAGCAACATGTCCATTGAGCCGGTGATACCATCCAACCATCCCATCCTCTCTCACCCCCTTCTCCTCCTGCCCTCAGTCTTTTCTAGCATCAGGGTCTTTTCACTGAGTTGGCTTTTTGCATCAGGTGGCCAAAGTACTGGAGGTGACTTGTGCAGAATTCAGACTGTTCTGTGTGTCAGCTGGATGGTGATAATCAGGGTTAATGGAACCAGCCATTGGGGATGCAGCACACATCACCCTGACCTCCACGCGGAAGACGGGAGATGAGGAAAACTTCTAAATTTCCCAGAAAGTAAGTGTGGGGTGGTGCGCTGAGCGCCTTATAAACTAAAAGTGATCAGAACCAGGGGACGGAGCTGCTGCTGTGAACAGCTGTCCAGGGCAGGGGGGCATCCTGGAGAGAGCCCTGAAGAAGCCGCAGATCCTCGCCCCAGCCCTCACCCTAACTCACCCCCAACCAGGCTGCAGGCAGGGGGGCGCAGGGCTGCTGGGAGGGTCAGAAGTGGCTGTTGAGTCCCCACCCTCTGCTGGCACAGACCCCCGTCAGGAATCCTGTACAGGTTTTGTTTGTTTATCTTGCGAGGTGCTCAGCAAACGCAGTGCCTCGGGGAACCTATCTTAGGACCCCAAGCTCCCTGATGACACACTACGATTCAGTCTTTAGGACCAGAGCCACGTCTCTTTCACGCAGGGCCTCTGGAAGGGTGCGCTGTGGTCTCTGAGTGTCCTGGAGAATCAGGGAATTTAAACTGTGCAGCTGCCTCATCTGGGCGCCTGCAACGCAGCTCTGGAGCTTTTGTCTCAGAGCAAGTTTAGCAAAAATGTTAGGTTCCAACTCTCCAAGAAACCGGATGGAGAGGATGAATATCCATAAATATTCCTTGTCAGATACGCCAGCGCTCAGAGGCACGAACGAGAATGTCACCCCCTAAATGGAGAGAGTATCAAAAATAAACGATACGCACAAGAACACACCGCCAGTATAGGATGTGATTTTCCATGAGTCATTCTTTGAACAGAAAGTCACTTACCAGGAAATAGAATTTCTCGATCGTGCTAAGGTGGATGAGCGGGAGCTCGTGCAGGTGTGCTCAGGTGAACCTGTGTCACCGAGACCCACTTGGGCTCCTCACCCGTTTCCGCGTCTCACTGAGCAGCAGTCCTCGTGACCACTAGAAACACACATTCCTGGGCCAAGGCCCCAAGACTGTGAGGTGATGTCCAGACCCCAGGGCCTGGGACTCTGCACTTGATGAGCACTCTGGCCAACATGCAGGCAGGTGGCTGCCAGGTTGGGGGTGGTCGTTGGGCGTCATCCTCATCCACAGCCCCCGAGGAGACTCGGGGTCCGGCTCCGGCCGCTGCAGGTGCTGTGCTGGGGCGCGTATATCCTGTTCCCGGCCAATCCCAGCCCCCGCCTGCCATCTCTGCGGGCTCCGGCAGGTTTCTGATCAGACTCCCGGAGGAGGTTCTCCGTCTCCGCTTTGGGGAAGGCTGGGGTTCTGGCATCTTTGCTGGAGGAGCTGTCTCTGCCCCTGGCTCTTTGCTCCTGCCTGGAGGGGCTGCAAACTGCAGCAGAGGGTGTGGGACGTGTCTGGGGGAGACCCTCTGCTGCTGACACACCCTGAAGGCGGGGCCCACACTTGTGGGAACAGTTATTAGTGGTGAGGGGACCAGCGGGAGCCTGTTCTTAACTGAAAACCTCGAGGATGGGGCCACCAGGCTCCTCACACTCTGACAAGTCAAACCCTTGCCAGCTTCCACCTCCCAACCCCCTCGTCCCATGAAACAAGGGGAAATTGACTGCAGGAGTCATGCTCTGAAATAAACATTTCAGAAAACCCCATGACTGCAGGGCATGTCACCTAGCAGCTGTGCCTGCCTTTTCAACTGCCACACACAGGAAGTCTCATTCCAGCTGGGAGGCCGCTGGCTGAGGGGCTCCCAGCGGCTGGGACCTCGGCGCTCAGCCGTCATCTGCGGGGCCTGGGGAGGACCTGACATCCCAGGGTGTCCCTCAAAGCTGCCCGCGGGGTGGTCCTCAATGAACATTGGCCACCGATCAAAGCAAAACCTGACACAATAAGCCACCAAGTCAACTCAAGTTCAGAAGAAGCATCACCACCACTCACTGTTTTCTAGATTTTTAACACCTCGGAGGTATAAACCAAATCCAAGCCTAGTTACCACGTAATTAGCATTAGCACAATGCTAAAATCCAGTGTGTTCACTAAAACACGGCTCCTGCGTCCTGGGTCTTGAAATTCACAGCACCCCGGAGAAGCGTCACTCCCCAAGAACAACAGCCGGGGTTCCGAGCAGAAGCTCGTTTCCTGTGAAAGGCTGTGGCTTCGAGCCTTGGAGATGCTGCCTCGCACCCTAAAGGGCGGCACCCACTTGTCGCCAGGTCTCAGCCACTGACCCCTTTTCAAAACCGGCAGCAGTTCTGATGTGGGCGTCATGTCCCCGCTGAGAGAGACGCTGCTCTTGCATGTTTCCATACCGACTCTTGCCTTCAAAAGTGGGCCCTTTTAAAAACAGCAGCCCCTGGTTTCTGGTTGGTCCCCGGCACTTGTGAGCAGCGTGGGGACGGGGCCTGGGGCTGGCAGGGGCCAGGAGGTGGCCCACCGTCCCTCCCACCATGGGGACAGTGACTCGGGTCCACGTGGTCAGACGTGGGTGTAGGGACGCCTGGATTTGGAAATGTGCTCCCAAGCCCTCCGGAGCACAGCACTGCATCGCCGGCCGTCACACGGTCACTGGACAGAGCAGAGGACACCCTGGGCGTCACAGGACCTCCCGGGTCTGCTGACCCCCGAGAATTCGCGTCTCCTGGCCTGTGATGAGAGGAGCATGCCACTCACTCAGAGGGTCGCTGAGGGACAGCGATGAGCCAGACTGCAGCTGGCGGGAGGAGGCCCCCACTCCTGGGGAGGGTCTGACCCCAGGATGCTGACAGAGCCTGTCTAGACACCATCACCTCATTTCCCGTGTCCTTTCAGAAAATGAGTCTGTCTAGAAACAGACTCACAGACACAGAAAACAAACTCACGGTTCCCAAGGGGGAAGGGAATGGGGGAATAAATTAGGAGCCTGGGATTAGCAGATACAAACTGCTGTATATAAAATAGATAAACAAGGTCCTACTGTATAGCACCAGGAACGACATTCAATATCCTGTGATAAACTATAATGGAAAAGAATATTGAACAGAATATAAG
The DNA here is from genome assembly GCA_006461725.1 of Moschus chrysogaster. Classification (NCBI taxonomy): domain Eukaryota; kingdom Metazoa; phylum Chordata; class Mammalia; order Artiodactyla; family Moschidae; genus Moschus; species Moschus chrysogaster. The sequence goes on along the minus strand of SPDY01014848.1, from coordinate 57,653 downwards.
TAAATTGCTTTGCAGTACACCAGAAATGAACATAACACTATAAATCAACTATACTTCAATTAAAACAAAAAACAAAACTATAAAAAGAGAAAGAGAGGTAGTAAGTTTGCCTGGGTGGCGGGGTAGATTAGTTAGGTTTCTTAGTGGTTTTTGGGCTTCCCTGGTGGCTTAGATGGTAAAGAATCTGTCTGCCGTGCAGAAGACCCAGGTTCAGCCTCTGGGTCGGGAAGATCCCCTGCAGAAGGGCATGGCAAACCACTGCAGTATTCTTGCCTGTAGAATCTCATGGACAGAGGAGACTGGAGAATTACAATTCATGCGGTTGCAAAGAGTCGGACATGACTGAGCAATTAACACTCAGTGGTTTTTAGATAAATCATAAAAGTATACACACACACACACACATATATATATATATATACACACACACACACTTATGAAACAGCAGGGGTTTCCCTGGTGGCTCAGACGGTAGAGAATCCACCTGTCAATGCAGAAGACATAGGTTCAATCCCTGGATTGGGAAGATCCCCTGGAGAAGGAAATGGCAACCTACTCCAGTATCCTTGCCTGGGAAATGCCATGGATAGAGGAGTCTGGCAGGCTACAGTCCGTAGGGTCACAAAGAGTTTGACACGACTAGACACACACACACTCACACTATAAATATTCCAGCAGGGTTTTGTAGACACGATAAAGCTTACTCTAAAATGTGCAGAATGTACAGGTGCCAGCCCAGCTAACAGGATTCTGATAAAGGAGAAGGAAGTGAGAGGGATCATGCTACCTGATGGTCAGGGTCACCCTTCAGCCCTGGTAAGCAGGACAGTGTGATCCGGGTGGCCGGACAGACATCTCGATCACGGGAACAGAGCAGGGAGCCCAGAAATAGACCCACACAAAAATGTGGACACAATTTATGACGAAGATGGAAAACCAAGTCTATGGAGGAAGGATCATCTTTTCAACAAACAGTATTGGGGCAAGGTGGCATTCCTATGTAGGAACAAAAACCAACCAAAATCAAAACCCTCCACCTAAACCTCACTCATCATACAAAAACTAACTGGAAATGGACAACTGACTTCAGTGTAAACTGTAAGTATAAAACTTGTAGGAAAAAAAGAAGCCAGGAGAAAATCTTCCAGACTAGGCTAAGGGTTCACCCAAATCACAATCCATAAAAGAAAAAAATTTAGGACTTCCCTGGTGGTCCAGTGGTTAAGAATCTGCCTGCCCAAGCAGGGGACATGGGTTTGATCCTTGGTCCAAGAAGATTCAACATGCGGAGGGACTAAGCCTGAGTTGTGTAACTTAGGCTTACACTAAGCTGTGTAACACAGCCACTGAATCTACTCTGAAGCCCGTGCTCCGCGACAAGAGAAACCCCCAACCTGAGGAGCCTGCACCCTGCGTCTAAGAGAGTAGGCCCCGCTCACTACAGCTAGAGGAAGCTCTCGCAGCAACAAAGAACTATCACAGCCAAAACTAAATAAATAAGCAATGCAGATTTCAATTCAGTGGGTCTCAGTAGCCTGAGACTCTGAACAAGACACGAAGAAAAAAAATTAACAAATGGATCTCATCAAAATGAAAAAGTTTCTCCCTGCAAAAGCACCCGTGGTTAGGCTGAAGACAAGCTACAGTGACTGAGGAACTGCAAACCACCAGCCCCGTCTCCAGAGCGCATCTACAAGGAGCTAGCGAGGCCAAACAAGCCAATCAGAGAGCAGGCAGAGGCAAGCCCAGGCTGAACCCTGGGAGGGTGTGCAGATGGCAGACACGCTCGTGGAAGACGGGCATCGCCGTCTGTGATGGACACGCAGACTGCAGTCACGGTGAAGTGTCAGTGCACACCTGTCGGAACAGCTCAGATACCCAGCAATGACAGTGCCAAATGCTGTCACGGAGACCCAGGAGCACGCACACCTGGCCGGTGGGACGTAAACGCTGCAGACTTTCTGGGAGAAAAGAGCGCAGAGTCTTGTGAACTGGAACACGCGTTTGCTGAATGACTCAGCAATGGCATTTATCCCAGAGAAGCGAAAACCGAAAACCATTTCTCACAAAAACCTGTGCATCATGGCAGGTGCCCTCAAATAGCCACAATCTGGAAACCCTCGAAGGGTGGATGGTTAAAGCCAAAAAACTAGAGGAGCAGGGGATGGGGGCATCCATTCCACAGAATGCTACTCAGCAATAAAAAAAAAAAATGAGCTGTCCGGACGCTGAACGACTTGGAGAGATCTCGAGAGAACTGCACTTAGTGAAAAAAGCCAGCCAAAGAGAATGGGGCGTGTTGTATGACTCCGCCTAAACAGCACTGTCAAAATGACGAATTACAGAAAATGGGGAACAAAGCAGTGGCTGCGAAGGACATAGGGTGCAGGAAGGGGAAGCTGGCTGTGGCCACAACGGGCAGCCTGCAGACCTTGTGAGGGAACGCTGCCACCTGCGTGGGTGGTCACGCGATGACCCACGTGCGATAAAATTACACAGAACCACATACAGATGCATGGGAGCACGTTACCTGGTGCAATCTAACATCTCAACCCCTCTGATGGTCGTACCGACATTAATTTCCTGGCTACATTATCTTCTATAGTTTTGCAAGATGCTATGAAGCATATGTGGAGCTCTATTGTTTCTCATAGTTGCATGTGAATCCACAACAACCTCAAAATACAAGGTTTTTAAAGGTGCTTCCAGGGGACTTAGCTGGCAGTCCAGTGGCTGACACTCTGCACTCTCAATGCAGGAGGCCCAGGTTTGATCCCTGATCAGGGAACAAGACCCCACGTGCCACAGCTAAAAGTCCCGCTGGCAGCAACTAAGACTCAGCAAATCCAAATAAATAAAAATAAATACATATATGTATATTTTTAAAAATTGCTTCTGGGAGGAACCTTTGTGTGTGCCCTGTGGCTGAGGCCAGGTTCTCCCTAGAGGGTGCACTTAGAACTGGAATCACCGGGTCACAGGAAATGTCTATCTTCAGGTTTTCTGGGTTCTAGTCTTAAGTGTCTGCTTTTATTTATACTCCTACTCACACCATGGGAGTTCTCAGTTCTCCTTATCTTCCTCAATACTTGGCATAGACGGTAAGATCTTTACAGATGGGTATGAAAAGTTATCCCATTGATGTGATTTCTGCTTCTGAGAACTGGTGGGTTAAACATCCCTTCCCATTTTCCTAGCCCCCCTGGGCTTTCTCTTCTGGGTCAGCCTGCTCAGTTACTGATCCTCTTGGGTGGTTTGTTTTATGTTGCTGAGTCTTAGAATGTTTGGTACATTCCAGATACTTCGCCGGATTCTGTCTATCCTCAGTCTCCAGGCATCCATCTTTTTTATTATTATTATAATAGAGCCTCACACTTATTCAGTGATGCTCAGAGTTCCGATCCATATGTATGAATTTTTAACAGTTATTGACTCTCAGATGCTGCTAAAAGCTTCAGAGTATGCATTGCTGGTTATCTATTCCTGGCTACAGTGTGAGGGTGGCTCTTTCCCCGGAGGCAGCCTCAGCTCACACCCGAGAGCTCCAGCCTGCGGCCTGCAGGCCTCTCTGACCCCGGTTCCTCACATTAAGTCACGCGTGTGTGTGTCTCTGCTGGTTCTGTTTCTCTGGCTGAAGCCTAAGGCCACACGTTTAGGAGGACATTTGAACTGTGCTCACTGAGCATCTCACTGGTGTGAGTCCAGCAGGGTCTCCCTGTGTATAATTGCTGTTGTTGTTCAGTTGTTCAGTTGTGTCGGACTCTTTGTGACCCCATGGACTGCAGCACGCCAGGCTGCCCTGTCCTTCACCATCTCCCTGAGCTTACTCAAACTCCTGTCCATTAAGTCAATGATTCCATCCAGCCATCTCATCCTCTGTCGTCCCCTTCTCCTCCTACCCTCAGTCTTTCCCAGCATCAGGGTCTTTTCCAATGAGTAGTCTCTTCTCATCAAATGACCAAAATACTGGAGCTTCAGCATCATTATAATTACTGTTGGTTACATTACTGTACACTTGCTGTTGATTAAACCCACCTCCTGGGGCCCTCAAGCTCAGGTTGACTTAAGCTTCCTTCAGTGGCTCTAAAGGACCAGTGGAAGTGATTCACTGCTCAGTGACGACTTACTAAAAGCCGTGCTGAGGCATTAGAGAACTGTCCTTCCCTCTTTATTGACTACTGAGGAAGTTAGGGAGAAGGTGACTAACAGAGACGAGACAGCAGCCTTCCAGTCCCACCACCCTGAAGAGGAAGCTCGCTTTGCTGGGTGTAGCTACCCTTCAGTGGTGGAACTTTAAGACAGAGAAGTGAAGTGAAGTCACTCGGTCGTGTCCGACTCTTTGCGACCCTGTGGACTGTAGCCCACCAGGCTACTCCGTCCATGGGATTCTCCAGGCAAGAGTACTGGAGTTGCCATTTCCTTCTCCAGGGAATCTTCCTGACCCAGGGATCGAACCCAGGTCTCCCGCATTGCAGGCAGACGCTTTAACCTCTGAGCCACCAGGGAAGCCAGAGAAGAGGAAGGCAGCTCGGTGGGTGTTGCAAGGTGCCCTCCTCGCCCTGCAGGGCAGCAACAGGGACTGGTGGCAGGTTTCTGGACCTGAGCCCTGGGCGCCCCCAGGTGTCTCTGTGCCTTGGTTTCCTACTCAGTGAAGACAAGGGTTCTAATAGGGTAGTTACATCAAATGAGGGCATCCCAGGGTATCACACCTGTTAATGCAATGATATGTGGCTCTCAGAAGACAGCCAGGCCACTGGGAAGTGGTCAGAAACGCTACCTGGATACCTGGGGAGAAAAGGCCTAGGGACAGCCATGATCCAGTGACAGATTTTTAAAGACTCGAGAGAGAAACTAAAAGTCAAACTACATTGATGTTTAAAAATTCAGGAGGAAAAAGAAAAATCACCAGAAAGCTTGGTCTCTGCCCTTTTCCACATTCACAGATGCCTTTCCTCAGGGCATGTGGCCAGAGCCGTTCCTGATCCAAACCAGACTGGAGCGATTCAACACCAAATCACAGCACAAGTGACTCAAAGTGTTCTTGTCTTTGGGCAGAAATGGGATACTTTAGAAAGTTTTTAAAGTGAATTTGAACCAAATAGCTTTTGTTTAACCCTGAGTTAGTAAAAGTTGTCATTTCGGAACAGTTAAACCATTGGGAGCTACTATTAGCCACCATTTTACATAATATTTAACTGGATTCCCTCCTTTCAGGTTTTGGTTTATCCCATTTAGAAAAAAAAATAGGAGGACCAACAGCCCCTCCCCTGAACTGGGAAAAACAGCTGTGAGGCTGCATCCCAGCGCTGACCATCCCTTCCTGAAGGGCTGCTCCGGACTGGCTCCGGCTGGGTCTGCACCCAACTCAGCTCCGCATGTCCACGAAGGCCCCCAGCACTCCGCATGACTCTGCCAGGGAGCCGGGGCAGGACTGAGCCCGACTCGGGGTGTCCCAGACTTCTGGGCCACACTCTGCAAACCGTTTCCCTGAGCTGGGGGTCTTGTCCAAAAGCCACAGGTCTTAAATAGGACACACCCTAAAGTGCCCTTCCTCTGAAAATCTCTCCAGGCCAGGTGTGGAGTCCCTGTCAGAACAGCCAGCGCCCCCCGAACCGGGTCTGCGTCTCCCCAGACACACTCCAGCCGCCCCGTAGAGGTTAACTGAACTCACGGTGTCCATTCCCTCACCTTGTCGCGACTGGAAAACAGAGAGCCGGGAACCCAAAGGCGCTTGTTTCCTGCCAGAGTCCTACTGAGCTCCCCAGAGAAACTCTAAGGCTTCTCCAACCCCCGCTCTGCCTTCGAAAGAAGAGAAAGGAGACCCTGGGAGAAACGAGACAGTGCCCCAGCAGTCCAGAGGAGCCAGAGCCACCAGGTGCCCGGGAATCGTGCAGAGTACGCGGCACCCTCGGGACGCCGGCCTTTCCCCGGGCCCAGGGGGGCTTCACACCCGGACGCCAGGCGCGCAGGTGGACGCAGGTGGGCGCGGCGGAGCCAGGCCAGACCTCCGGAAGGCGGAAGCCCGGAGCGTCGCCTGTCGCCGCCCTCGGCGCTCAAAGGGAAACTGGTTTTCGCCCGGGCTGGGGGAGGGGGCAGGCAGGAGTCGGCAGTAAGCTCCAGACGCATCCACACCGAGCACGTTAAGCCGCGGGGACCCCGGCCTGCCCTAAAGCTCGCCCAGGCAGCGGTCCCGCACCGCCCATGGTGGCCTCCTTGACCTTTGCCACCTCCCACCCAAAACTCCACCACGAGCGCCTCCTACGCTCTGCCCGCGACCCCGGCCCCCGGCCCGGCCTTGCCCACACCTGGACAACCGTCGGGGACAGCCCCGCCCCTCCGGATCGGCGTCTACACCCGCGCCCACCCCTCGCAGAGTGGCCGCCCGGGTGCCACCTGCCGCCACCTGCGCGGCCGCCCGGGGGAGCCCCGCGGCCCGTCCCCGCGTCCTCGCTCCGAGGGCGCAGACAAAGGCACCCGCCCGCCCCCGGCGAGGTCACCCACCGCGCGGCGATCGTCTCTCCAGGCTGAGGGCGCCGCGGGGTCCTGGCCGCTTCCCGCCGCCCGGGCCCCAAGCGCGCGGGGTCCCGGGGCGCCGGCGCCGCCTTCGGGGTCGGGGCCGCGGTCGCCGGGGCCGCAGGCTCGTCCTCGCAGGCGCGGCGGCGCAGTCTGGCGGCTGCTCCGAGGGCCGGGCGCGCCCGCCGCTCCTCCCCCGCCTCCCGGGCTTCCTGCAGGCCAGGTAAACACTGCCGACCGGAGCCGGGCCTCCCACCTGCCGCCCGCGCGCCGACCACCTCCCGGCGGCTCCGCCTCGCAGGCTCCCGGCGCACGCGGGCCCCGCGCGGGGCTGCCCTGGGCGGCGCGGACTCCGGCCCGGGCTGAACTGCGGCTCTAGAGCCTCAGCTCGCGGCTGAGCCTCCGAACCACCCCGCCCGAGCGCTGGGAGGGACCTGCGGTAGCATCTGCTCCACGCCCCATTCCGCTGGCGGCTAGGGGCCAAGCGCGGCCGCACGGCCGACTCCGCTGCACCGGCTCGGGGTTCAGGGCCGCCGCAAGACTGGCCCCTTGAGAACTCCCGGGGGTCCTCGTGCATCCAGCCTACAGACAGGTGCTCCGCCGGAGAGCGGCGCCACAGTGGGAGGGCGCGCCCTGGGGTCTGCGGCCTGAGGATCTGTTGGCTTGTGGTCAGTGTCACGCTCTTGGTCCGAAGGAAGACTGTCCTTTGGACATCAGTCACCTGCACACAGTCAGATGGCCCTTCCCCCCACCCCTACCCCGGATTCTCCACCTCCTGATGGTGGAAAAGTAGGAGGCGTTGGGGGATACGCTGGCGGAAATGCTGGAGTCCTCACGACTTAGATTCCGGGTTGGGGGTCTGATCTGATGCTTCCCGGGACCCAGCGGGGACCCTCACTGTTTACCCGGGGGAGCGGAAGTCTGACCCCTGGCGAGGCTCAGCCCGGGTCTCCTGGGCCGGCGCGCGCTCCCAGTATGGCTTCAGGGCCACCTGTCCCAGCCAGCCCTCACAAACCGGGGGTCTGTGAACCACGTTCCAGTGCTGGTGATGCCAACAGAACTGTGTCCACCATCGCAGAAATATGTGCTTCTTTCCTCGGAAAAGATTCGTCTGGAGGTTTCTGGAGTTGGAGAGGGGAGGTCAGGGAGGCAGCTGAGCAGCAACGCTGGCTGTGCAGAAAGTGAAGTTTGCCTGTTTCCAGGTTTTCTGTGGGGCCTTCCCTCCTTGCAGTAGAGGGTGGCTGGCTGCTTGTAGGGGAGCCAGAGGAATCCAAGGATGCTCAGGGCACTGACTGACCCCAGAAGCTCCCTGACTCCCAGGTCCCTGACTCCAGTCACTCTTAAACTTCTCCCCCCACCCCCCGGGCCCTGCCCGCCATATATACTGGGTTCCACGTGGAAGACAGTTTTAGATGGCTCAGATGGTGAAGAATCCACCTGCAATGCAGAAGACCCCAGTTCGATCCCTGGGTCTGGAAGATCCCCTGGAGAAGGGAATGGCAACCCACTCCAGTATTCTTGCCTGGGAAATCCCACAGACAGAGGAGCCTGGCTGGGCTACAGTCCATGGGGTTGCAAAGAGCTGGACACGACTGAGTGAATTTCACTTTAGCATCACAGACCACATCTCATCTTCTTCCCCCAGATGTCTTCCTGGGGTGACCAGGAAACAGGAGGAAGGCCTTCTGACCTGCAGAAGTCAGTGAAGGCTGGACACTCAGGAGTCCAGGCCACAGGGAAACAGCAATGTTTACCCTGCTTCCTGCTGTGTAGAAACTTCACAGATGCCAGCAGCCGTCTCTGCAAATGGCAGACCTGCCAAGTTCCTGTTAAAACTGTCCTTATAGTGTTTATAAAATCCCATCATGCATGTATTTGGGGACGTAATGCCCCCTGATTCATGGGAACTTCAAGGACAGTGTATGTGAGGGAGCAAGGAACATGATAAAGTGATGAATGGGTGTTTGGAGGGCCCCTCCTGCTGGTGGGAGGAACCAGCGTGAAGGAGGCGGAGGGGGACACTTCCCCTTGGGGCTGTGGGGTCACACTTCATATGAAGATGGTCTTGCGTCTGTGAGCACAGTGACAGAGGTTCATGTTATTCATTTCAATAAAATTGAAATGGGCCTTTTGACAAGTAAAAGATAAACTATCCAAACCTCATTGTCTCTGATATTTGTGAGCAAGTTACATGACCACTCCCCCTCTCTCCCACTGCTCTTCATATAATGAGAGGAGGGAGCCTTCAGCACTTCATGTTGGAGCAGAGAGCACAAGGTTTCCTGCATGGTACACACTCAGTACATTTTTATTCAGTCCAGTTAAATCTCCAAATTACCCAAACTGAAGGAAGTCAGGAAATTAAATAATGTCCAGGAGACCAGACTGCATGAGTTTTTAAAAAAATTCCCTTCATCAACAGATGTATCTTTGGAATTATATTTTTGCTTAGGAAAGACCTAGAATCACTTTCATCTCTGGTTTGTGATGAATAGTTGCTGGCAAGACCCACAAAGTAGATAATCTACTTGTACACTATTGAGGCTTGATGGTTCTGCTCTCAGTTCCCGTTAATAACCAAACAGACTCCACTGTAACTGTGAGTGCCAGAAAATTAGGTGCATGAATTCCACAACGTGTAGCCTAAAAAGGTATGTAAACAAGGAAAACATTCGAGAGAGATCTCTTGACTACATGCACACACACGCACACACACACACAAGCCACCTATCACTTCACTTCTTTTTATCCAAGAAAAAAAAGGCAAGGAGATTTGTACAACTTTGGTTATGTGGGAAAAAACACACAAAAAATCTTTCATGCCTTTTCCTACCATCAATTTGTTGATTTTGTGTTTATACAAAAAGTGTGTGTGTGTGTGTGTGTGTATATATATATACATATGTATCTAGCATTTTTCTTTCAGTATAGCTCCTTAATTTTATTAATAAAAATAAAAGCAAACTGCTTTCCATAAGACCCAGTTACTCTTGAACTACAGAAGGATATTCTGGATTCAGCATATTTTTGAAGGAAATGTGTACACACACAATAGGTATCATCCTCCCACTCTAATTGCTTCTAGAGTTTCTGTTCTCCGGTGAGATCTCAACCTTGAATGGCGTGTTTTCAACACCATGTTGAGCTCTTGGGCTCATGCGCGCTGGCAGGGAGATGCTTTTTGAGCTGTGTGTCCGTGTGGCAGGTGTATTTTCCACAGATGGCCCCCAGTCATTGCAAACCCACAAAAGCCACACTCTCCTTCCATTTGACTTTGCTACCAGTGCCATGGAGAAGAGGGAATGTGTGTCCCTGCCCTGACCCCGGTGCACCCCTGTGATGTCCCGCCCTAGGGGTCAGGCTCTGCACCTCTGTGCTGAGGTCCCAGCGATGCTGAGCCCATGTGCAAGCCTTTCCCTGGCCAGCATTCTCGGAGCCCAGCCCTTCTTCTGCTAGGGCGGCCCAGGGACACGCCAGCGCCTTCAGCAGGGAACCAGCCTGGGTCCCCTTGGCCTCTGGGTCCCCCTGGCCGAGCTCCCAGGCCTCACGGAGCAGGAAGCAGCCATCCTCCCCATGTGCTCCCCAAACTCCTGACCCCGAATTGGGGAGCACAGAGACACTGTGGCCTTGCTCCACTGGGTCGGGAAGTCGCGGTGCCTCGGTGGTGCCTGGAAGGCTGGTCAGAATGACAGACGGGAGGCGGGGCCCGGGGGTGATGAGGGGTGAGGGGTGGGGGCCACCGGCCAGCCTGCCGCTTACTTCGCCCCTAGGAGATGAGCACGGACTCCTTCTCCAGGAAGGCCAGCGTCTCACTGAGCAACAGTTATGGATCAGGCGTTTCACCCCTTCATTCGCTTTTACGTTTTCAGGACTATTTACGATGCACTTAAATGAGCTGTGTTCTTAAAGCCAAAGGAGGAGATCAGAGGGGCTGAGCGCCTGAGGAGGGCAGCGCCTCCAGAGGAGGGAGAGCGGTGGGGGTCTGGGGGGCTTTCTGAAGGGAGCGGCCTGGTGGCTGTAGGGCTTGGCCTGACAGAGAGGGTGAGGACGAAGGAGCCAGGATGGGGCAGCGTGTGCCGAGTACACACGTGTGCCACGTGTGGCAGGGACAGAGCCGCCCCCAGCCCGAGGGAACAATGCAGACTGCCCCGGAGCCAGCTGGGGGGCGGGGCGGCTCTGGGGGCGGGGCCCGCGCTGGGGGCGGGGCCCGCGCTGGGGGCGGGGCGGCGCGGCCGCTGGTCGGGTGCTGGCATCACCTGCTGCCGGCAACACGCAGGGAGCTCCTGCCTTAGCCCAGGTTCTCACGGCAGCTCTGGGATTAGACCCCGATCCCCGCGGTCCCCAGGGTCTGCGGCGGCCCGAGGCACCAGCTGGAGTGGACGCGGCGGGGCACCTAACCTGCACCCCTGTTATGACGAATGACTGCCTGCCCGTCAAGTTTTCGAAGGGGTGCCTGGCTGGTGGGCCCCTGATTAATATTTGCTGCCTTTGTCGAAAAGGCTGGAGTCAGAATTCGGAAGTTGCAGACCCCATGTGCTTCCCTCTTTGCTGACTGCAGAGGGCAGGCTGTGCTCATTGGAGGAGAAGGCAGGGAGGGGCACTGAGGAAGAGGGAGGGGTTCCGGGGACACTCAGACCTCTGGCAGGGTGGCTGGTGGATGTTGACCAAGATGAGGGATGGCAGATGATATGCAGGTCTGATGGAGACAGCAGGGAGGTCAGGCTGCACGCAGGGGTCTGGACGGCCCAGATAACAGCCACGATCTCCAGCTCCTGGGCACAGCCTCCGCCGGCTGCCTCCACCCCCCTCACCCTCCCTGCTCCAGCTGCTGGCAGTGGGGACTCAGTGAAGCTCCGGGATCCCCTGCACAGTGCCAGCTCCCCCACCCCCCACCCCGATCCCCCTGCGAGGACTCTTCTCCTTGGTGCCTGTCGTCCCCGTGATGGCCTCACTGCTGTGTGCGTGCCAGGATGGGTGTGGGGAGCCAGACAGAAGGACTGCTGGAGGTCTGCCTGGAGATAAGGCCTTGCCTCTGTGTTAATTAATAACAGCCAGTGGGAGCAGGCACAGAAGGACACAGGAAGTGTGGGTAAGGGGTGACAGGGTGGGGAGGCGGGGACCAGGACAGCAAGTGTTGGAGGGAAAGGCGTGCAGTTCAACATGGAAGGAAGGGAGCCACTGGGCCCGTCTCAGGGGAGGGGACGTGGCTTCCAGGACACTCGTTGGCAAGTGCAAAGGCCCTGGGGTGGCTGGATGCCTGCGTGTTCAGAGAAACATGGGAGCCACTGTGCTGGAGGGAGGAGAATAGGGGGAACGTGTTAGTAAACAGGTTGGAGATTCGAATCGGGCGGGGGGCCTCACCACCCACTGCGGCCACTCTGGGAGATGACGTTTGTAGGGAGACTGGAGTGGAGAGAAGCAGAAGCAGGAAGCCAGTTAGAAACCAGTGTGGTGGTCCAGGGTGGAGACCGGCCGGCACTGAGAGAGGCTGGCTGCGGGGTGTTCCTTCAGGCAGAGCAGGGGCAGGCTGAGAGGCAGGAGCTGGGGTGAGGGCAAGGGAGGAGCAGGACCCGGTGGGCCTTCACGGGACAGACCCTCCCCCGTGGCCTCTGCTCAGCTCCCCTCCGATGCACGTCTCCTGAGTGGTTTCCCAGACGTGAAAACCCCACACCAAACGGGAGATCGTAACTGCTCAATGACTGTGAGCACACAGCCCCAGGCCTCCTGGAGCCTGAGGACTGAGCTCAACCCCTGTGACCCCACCCTGCTCCCTCACCATCAGTCAAGCAGAGGTTTGTGCCCTGAGACCACCCCTGGCCCCCCCGCCACACTTTACTGGCTTTTAAAAATGCTTTGTTGAAACCCTTTGGGGAGCTGGAAGCTCTTTAGGGCTTGAGCCACCCATCTCCTTGCATGACCCTGCAGTAAACCTCTTTCCGCTCCAAACTCGATGTTTCAGTTTGCCTGGCCTCCCTGTGCGTGGGGGGCACGTGGACTCGTGTAACAGGAGGGTCTGAGCCGTGGGAAGGGTGATGTCGCCCCGACGAGGGGGAGTCAGACACTGACTTTTGGTCGTGCTTCTTAGGTGTCCCAGCCGGTGTGGGTGCTTGTGTTTGAGTCAGTGGTCAGGGTGGGACAGACGGTTTGGGGGGGTTGTCCCCTCTGTGGGTGCCTCATGAATCTGGAGACTGGCTGACGGGGGTCACTTGGGGTGGGAATAAGCTGGAGAACAGAGAATATGAGGACTCACCCCACCAGGACGAAGACCAGGCAGAGTGGGGACCGGCCAGGGGCGGGAAGGGTGTCTGGGAGGGGACTGTGCAGAAGCAGTGGCGGAGGACCTTTAGGGCAGGGCAAGGGTCGCTGCATCTTCCCCAAACCCAGCGCTGACAGCCTGACCACAGTGGGGGCTGGCACTCCCTCTGGGAGTTTGTGTAAAGGGGAAGAAAGAAAGGGTTATATTTTAGGATGAGAGAAAGGACAGCATACTTGAACACTGTTTGGAATCGTCAAGAAAGAGGGATCCCTTGTTATCTATGTTCACATTTGAAAGTGTTTCTTGGCTTCCCTGGTGACTCAATTGGCAAAGGATCAGCTTGTAATGCAGGAAAGGCAGCTTCTATCTCTGGGTTGGGAAGATCCTTTGGAGGAAGAAATGGCAACCCATTCCAATATTGCTCCCTGGGAAATCCCATAGGCAGAGGAACCTGGTTGGCTACGGTTCACAGGGTCGCAGAGTCGGACACGACTGATTAACTGAACCACCACCAACCAAAGACAGTAAATTTTTAAAATTAATATCTACCCTTTAACTTTCTTTTGTGCTTATGGGCACAAGGGTGTCCCCAAGGTTGATGGGACCCAAAGCCTATAAAATTTGGCAGTCCTTTTTAGGAAGGGCTTCCCTGTGGCTCAGCTGGTAAAGAATCCGCCTGCAATGTGGGAGATCTGGGTTCGATCCCTGGTTTGGGAAGATCCCCTGGAGAAGGGAATGGCTACCCACTCCTGGAGAATTCCATGGACTGTGTAGTCCATGGGGTCACAGAGAGTCAGACACAACTGAGCGACTTTCACTTGTTAAGAAGCAGAGCACTGGACCAGGAATGTGCAGTGATGTGCAGGTAGGAGCGAGGCCAGAGACAGCCGCAGGCCAGGCGTTTACAACTGGCCTCCTGCCTACATTTCCCGGGGCAAGGAAAGATGGGCTTCAGGCTTCACAGTTACAGCCAGCCTCCTGTTTGAATTTCCTGAAACGGGCTAGGTGGGCTCCAGGGTAGGTATTTACAACCAGCCTCCTGTCTGCTCATTGAAAAGGAAGTAACAACAGGAACAGGGTAAATAGCCACACTTTGTGACACTTTGAAGATAACAGTGGTAGGATGCTGGAAACGACTGAGGGCAGGAGGAGAAGGGGACGACAGCTGAGACGGTTGGATGGCATCACCGACTCAATGGACATGAGTTTGAACAAACTCCAGGAGATGGTGAAGGACAGGGAAACCTGGCGTGCTGCCGTCCACGGGGTTGCTAAGAGTCAGACACGACTGAGCGACTGAACAGCAACATGGTAGGGACAGAGAGAGGCTAGACTTTGAGAAAAGGCTCAGGAGGTCACGTGTCTCCCATCGCTGGGGGAGCAGAGACATTTCACACGCACAGGAAGGCTCCTTAGGGGTCAGGATGGAGGGGTACCACTCCACACGTGACCGCATAGGCCTCTGGGCTGGAACCCGCCTTTGAAAAAAGGTGTGCACACATGTTGGGGAGGGTTCCGGGTTGGGTCAGGAAAAAGAAACCAAATAATTGGCAAAAGGTCAGCAAAGACCTGGAAGAACTGATGAATATGAATGTCCTAACCGCCTCTTTGGGCTTCCCTGGTGGCTCAGAGGTTAAAGCGTCTGCCTCCAATGCGGGAGACGCGGGTTCGATCGCTGGGTTGGGAAGATCCCCTGGAGAAGGAAATGGTAACCCACTCCAGTATTCTTGCCTGGAGAATCCCATGGACGGAGAAGCCTGGTAGGCTACAGTCCACGGGGTCGCAGAGAGTCGGACACGACTGAGCGACGGAACGGAACGAACGGAACCGCCTCTTTGCGCTCCTCCGCACTGGGGAGGACGCCTATGCCCTTCCTCTCCGAGTGTCAGCTCTGCCTTGACGCCGTCTCATCTAAACAAACTGTGCGCGCTCTGCTTGTTGTTAGGCTGGGTCTCTAATAATAAACTGTACCTGCATTTACAGCTTTTGCCTCCATGAAAATTGCATTTGTCACCTGGGGGCAAACTAGCTTCTAACCCTTGCTGGTCTGGTGGCCAGAATTCTTGGCTTTCACCCAGGCTTCCCAGGTTCAATTCCTGGGCAGGGAATTAAGATCTCACCTCACCCACCGCTCAGAGCTGCCTCTCCTTGTAAAAATATCCATATAAATACACATATTTTAGTGTTAGGACTGTTACTTAATGTGGCTTTAAACACGACACTTCATTGCCCTTTCAGAAAGGCTGTCTGCCAAGTCAGCACCGTTATGTCCTTTTTTTCTTCACATAACAATTTCCAAACACCATCTGAAATCAACAAGGCTAGCTTTTAATACCTGGTTCAAATCCTTCTCTCCTCAAAAATGAGTCTTGACATGCAGAGATAATGACAGAATAAAGTAATCATCATCTGTCTTTTAAAACAGACAGCATCTTCCATACAGCCTTATAAATGATCCTTCAAAACCAGTGATGTTTTGGGCCAGCGTCTGAAATATAATTTATCCTCTGTATCCAGGAAGATGGCGCCAGATGGGACCCCCACCTTGTAAACCCCTGGTCTTGGCTCATCAGTCCAGGGTTATTTCGTTTTCAGACATCCAAAAGGATCAGAATAAAAACAACCGAAGCACACCCTGACCCCCACCACACTTAGAGAAACCTAGCCCCTAAAATACGAGAATCATTTGTGTCTAAGTTCCTGCTTGATGTGGTCTTTTACGGCAACACAGTAAGCTGAATAAATCACGTCCCACAACCTGGCTGGTAAAGAATAGATTTGGACAGTGGTTATCATTGTTGCTGTTCAGTTGTTAAACTGTGTCCGACTCCCTGCGACCCCAAGGGCTGCAGCACACCAGGCTTCCCTGACCTTCGCTATCTCTGGGAGTTTACTCAAGCTCACGACTGAGTGACTTCACTTTCACTTTTCATTTTCACACACTGGAGAAGGAAATGGCAACCGACTCCAGTGTTCTTGCCTGGAGAATCCCAGGGACGGGGGNTGGTGACTAAAAAGATCAGTGGTTGCCAGGGATTGGGGGAGATGGAAGAATGAATAGATAGAGCACAAAGAATTTTTAGGGCAGTGAAACTATTCTGTGTGATACTATAATGATGAATACACGTTATTAAACATTGCTCCAAACCCACAGAATGTATAACGTCAAGAAAGAAGCCTGATGTAGATGATGTGCCTTGGGTGGTGATAATGTATCACTGTGGGTTCATCAATTACAATAGATGTACAGGGGTGAGGGGACGCTGATAGGGAGGCTGTACATGTGTGAGAGCAAGGGGTAGATTGGAAATTTCTGTACCTTCTGCACAATTTGGCTGTGAACCTAAAGTTACTCTTAATGGGAATTCCCTGGTGGCCCATTGGTTGGAACTCTCCGCTCTCACTGCTGAAGGCCCAGGTTCGGTTCCTGCTCTGGGAACCTAGGGTCCCACAAGCTGTTCAGCATCGCCTGAAAAACCCAGAAAACCCATAACACCTCATAAAAATATTATCTGTTTTTATACGGTAAACTTCATCTTATGTATATTTTACCACAATAAAAAACGAATCAAGGGCCTAAATGTAAAACTATAAAATTGTTAGAAGAAAACATTGGTTGGAAATCTTTGTGACCATGAGTTAAGCAAAGAGGTATTAGATATAATACCAAAAGCATACTTCAAAGAAGAAAAAAAATGATAAATTGAACCGTCAAAACTGAGAACTGTTCTTCAAAAGTTGCTGATAAAGAGAACGAAAAGACAAGCTACAGACTGGGTGAAATTTGAAAATCGTTTATCTGACAAAGGACTTGTATCCTGAATATGTAAGGAACTCTCGAAACTCTTAAGAAAATTACCCAATCTAAAAATGAGTAAAAGAGTTGAAGAGACATTTCACCAAAGAAGCTATATCGATGGCCAATAAGCACATTAGAAGGAGGCTTAACATCATTGGTTATTACCATGAGATAACCACTATGTACCTATGAGAATGTCCAAAATTTCACGGACAGTGATAAGTGTTGCAGGGGATGTGGAGGAGCTGGCACTCGTATGCACTGTTGATGGAAGTGTAAAATGGCATAACCACTCTGGAAAACAGTTGGGCACTTTATCTTAAAAAGAGTTAGAAGAGCCACCATACAGATAGAGATCTCAAGAGGTTTAGAGCTTTGAGGACACCCATTTATAATACTCTCCATGTTTGTTTGCCTTCCCTGGGCTGGTGAAAACCCTGTGGATAGGAAGGACAGAGAGATGTGAGAGACAGCAGGGCCAGAACCTGGCTTTGGTTCCTCTGCCACCGCTTCTGTGTAGTTGTGATCTGGGGTAGATTTCTCTCAGCCTCGCTGAGCCTCAGTTTCTCCATGGCTCCGTCACTGACACACTAAGATTTAGCAAGATATG
>SPDY01014847.1:44802-54814 GCA_006461725.1 Moschus chrysogaster | reverse complement strand
AAAAAATAAAAACCAAGTTAGGTCACTGGTGCTGGTGACTGAAAATCATGTGGATTTCCTATGAAGGAATAACTTGAGAAAAACCACAAAAGGTTTAAAATAAAATTTTCTTGAGAAATTTTGTATCAAGAAACTGCCCCCCAGGAGGAAAGTGTTTGGGAAAAGGCAGGGTGGACGTTACAGGGAGTGTGGGTTGCTGCTGCTGGATAGTGGGCTCCTATGTATATTTCAGAGGGAGGGGGGTGCTGCCTCACAGATCACCTTTGACAGGCGTCCCCGATCAGGAACCCATTTACAGAAGGTCACCTTTGACAGGTGTCCCCAGTCAGGAGCCCATTTACAGAAGGTGGCCATGGCATTCCAGACCACGTGTAAAGGGCCATGAGAGAAGGGTGCCACTGAGAAGTCTCCCTGAGGGCAAGGGCAAACTGTCAGCAGAGAGTTTGGACAACACTTTAAGAGTTTTTTTGATGACGAAGTATTTTTTAAGAGTGATGGGGGTGGGGGGAAGTTGACTACTGATTCATCAACAGCCCGGACATAAAGGCAGTGAAATTCCCAGGAGACTGAGTGGTATTCAGATGTTATAGAAATGATGAGCTGTAGTTCTGTGTCCATTTTTTTTTTAAAGAACATGTTAGAAATCTTATTTATTCAATTTCTATATTTCCTTTATCTGACTTCTTTTGGGAAAAGTAGTTTGAGACCATGCAATTACTTTCCCAAATATTCTGTTGGTTGAATATTTCAGGCTGACTGTAAGGAAGGACCTTGTAGCTGAGTCTTGGGAGAACTGGAAAGGCGTGGGGAAGGAGGGAGGGGCTTCCAGGAGATGGGAACTTACCTGCATTTCAGGAGGGTATCCCGGCTGCCTTGGGGGCTCGTGGGAGGACCACAGGAGGGGTTTGAGGCTCATCAGGAAGCTTCCACAGTAATTGGGCCTGAGTGACCATGTTGTGGACCAGTTGAGATTTGGCAAGGGGGCGGGAGTGGGGGGGTGACTTGTAAAGTGGGCAGTTCAAGATAAAGCATTAGGTGTTACACTGTCAGGGCAGCTGAGCACAGATCCTCAGTGAAAAGAGTGTTTTAATTCCTGAATTGTTTTGCTGACAATATGTGTGTAGCTTCAGGTCGTTCTGCTTTGTATCCCACTGCACATTAGTTTTGTCTGTTTTTTCTAGATGTGATCCCTCTGTACTAGCTCTCTATATTTTGCAAATATAAAATGATTCTAAACTTTATTTAAAAATACTCAGTAATGTGCTTCTCTTTCTCCCTATATATGTGTGTATATATATATATACACGTATATATATAAAATAGAGTGGAAATAATTACCTAAGGTATGAAATAGCTTAACTTACATAGAAATATTTTTATAATAGAGAATGTTCTTCATTGTCTGTGACTTATGTTCATTCATTGTTGGTCTCATTTTTCCTATTTAAGATTTGGAAAATAGATTTGTAAATTTTGCAAGTGTAAAAAAAAAGTTTCAAAGCTCTTATTAAATTCTGTGTTCTTAAGGAGAACATTCAGGCAGAGGGCTGGGTGGGAGATGCCAAAGGGGAGGTGTTAGCGCTTTAATTTCTCACCACCTTTTTTTGGGTGTTTCATTGGATACATTTTGGGGAAACACATTGTATATGGCTTAAGAGATGCTAGGGGCTTTCTTTTTCTTTTCTCTATTCTTTTTCTCCTTTTCCCTTAAAAACCTCTGTGTTAGATCAAAGAAATCCACATGCATTTTAAGTGATTGCATTGTTTATTTTTATCTTGAAATGTGCATCTCAAAATAAAGATTAATTTTTAAAGAGCTTTTTTTAAGTTTAGGAGTATGAACTATTTATTCTTAATATGTTAAAATTCCATTTTTAACTACTCTAAATATTAATAATTATGGTCTTTCGATCGTTTTAAATTCTTTTGAAATAACATCACATAATACATTCAATGCTAGAAATGTATTCGGAAAAGTACCTATGGCAGAAATGAAACCAATACTGTAAAGCAATTATCCTTCAATTAAAAATAAATTTTTTAAAAAAACTTATACTCATTTTAAACATTAAATAGTGTTCAGTATTAAAATATTTACAGACTTGGTGATCTTATTTTATGTTGATCAGCCTGTTNTTAAAAAGCAATCTGATTTTAGTTCTAGCAATGCACAGGAAGCAGAATAAAAACTATCGTGCTTTATTTACTAACCAATGAATTGAATTGTCTGCCTTTTATTACAGATATAAAGTAAAGACTATGAAGAGACAATCATTTTTGTAGCTATCAGACTTTCAGGAACATCTCTCTGGTGGTTTAAATAACAGATAGTTTAAGTGTTTTTCCATTACCTCTGTGTAAATGAAAAATGCATAAAATATTTTAACAAGGCAAAGTAATCCAAGGAGATTGTTATTTTGTGTTACAAATTAGGTTATTTCTGTCATAAAACTAAAGGGGAAAAAAAAAAAAAAACGTTAGGACACTTCAGCTTAATATCATTTACCAGAAGGAACATGTAACAGATTTAATGAGCTAGCAGGTCACCTGAATCCAGCTGCTTCCGACCAGCTTTATGAAACAGAGAATGCAGCTAGCAGTGGGAGGTAAGCATTATTACAAGCTCTCAAGGAGTTACAAAATCGATTTCTGCTTGAATGAATTAATTTAGATTATCAATTTATAACCAGCTACACGAATCCCATCAACTCAACAATTCGGTGAATGATCAGGTTCAACCCCTGTAAGAGCCTCGCAATTAGGGGTCCCTCCCCGCCCTGCCGTCCCCGCCGTCCTGCAGCACTGCTCACAGACTTACTCAGCTGCACAAAAGGAAAAGGAAATGTTTGCTCAGGAAAATTGCAGAGGTAAAGGACAGCATCCTGAAGAGGAAGGCAGGATAATACCGTGCATGTGTGAGTCCGGGGCCTTCGCCTTGGAATCCTTTTGATCCTGTGAAAGGGTAATTTTGACCATCCTGACTGAATTTCAGAATCACCACGGTTTGTACCTTGGAACGTTTGAGACTTCACTGTTGACCGAGGCCTCGCTGCAAAAGGACATGACAGCTGTGGCCGTTCTCTTTTCCCCCAAAACCGGGGAGGTTGGGCTTGTGCGCTTTGTTCAGTGTGGACAACAGGCCCCAGTTTGCTCATCTTCTTCCCGTTCAAAGGAACTGTCATCACCTCTACCCCCGCCCACCCACCTCCCGAGAAAAAGAGCTCATTTCTGTGCAAAACACAAGTTGCTTCAGCTCAAAAGCCAGTCGTTCAACCTCCAAACTATGTGAGCCGTTTGTTTTTGTTTGTATCTTCAGCGAAGAATTCTTGCTTTTCCACCCCTAACTTATCTCCTGCTAACCACTGGAATAAGTGTGTACCTAGTGAAATCATGCAGGCGTTCTGTTGCCCTGGACTCGGTGCTTCTCTCCTGTGGGCAGCACAAGCCCAGGGCCCCTGTGCCCCTATTCCAGCCTGTATGGCCGGCCTGTGGCTGCTGACCTTGACCATGGTGGCTGTGCTTCTCTGGGGGCGCCTTAAGCAGCCATGGCTTCAGATGAGATGTGATTCAAGGTCACTGGACTCTGAACCCCAGGGCCCTCCTGTGCTTGCCCCCGTCAAGTCCAGACTCTGCAGCCTTCAGAGCCACCCCCTGCTCCTTTGTGCCCCGAAGGCTTCACCCTCTCCTGAGACGTTTCCTCCCGAGTCTGAACTGGACCCCTATGCCGTGCCATGCGTCCGCGTCCCCTGTGGCCCTAACTCCCCGAGGCACACGTGGAGCCTCTCATGGCCATGGGGCCACGTCCACTGCCCGCTGCCGTCTCTGCCACATGAGGGAGACTTGGTTACTAGCTTCATCTTCCAGATGAGGAGCTGGGCCAGCTGTCCACTGGGGCTGTTCCCGCGGCCTCACCCACCTGGGCAGAGCTGGGCCAGCACACAGGCCCCTGACTGTCGGGCTGAGACACCTTGTCTTCCATGGGCAGCAGCTCTCGTCAGGGAGGCCTTGCTCCTCCCAGGGCAGGGCCGCTCCCCTTTTCCTTCCTTTACCCACATGGCTTGTCTAAGGCCGCATGAACACGCTAAGTGCAGTTACCTTCCGGATTCACGGACATTGCTAGAGCCCTGTCCTTCTCTGTCAGCCTGGCCTCTGCCTCCTGCCTCCTTCAGTGGGCGAAGACCCCCTGGTCCTCCACCAGAGGACCTGCTGGTCAGAGTGCTTGTGTTTCTCTGGTCCATTTTTCCGTAAAAGTCTTTCCTCTCTTATCCGTTATAGGTGAAAGTGTTAATCATCAGTCGTGTCCAACTGTGTGACCCCCTGGACTGTAGCCTGCCAGGCTCCTCTGTCCAAAGGGTTTTCCAGACAAGAATGTTGGAATGGCTTGTCATTTCCTTCTCCAGATACATTATGGGTAGATTATCACCTATTTTTACTGAATTCTATTGTTTGTTTTTACTGAATACCCATCTGTGCCTTCTGAGTTTTGAACTAGGTGAATGTATTGCCTGTTCAGAAATAATTTTAAATGGAATGATGTAGTCCTGGCCCAAAATTCTTAGGAGAATAAGAAGAGAAAGTGGTTGTACAAGTGCTTTGCAATTCATAAAGTTATTACAGCTGCAAAGAGTGAGGTTGTTCCAGTGTCACAGTATGCCCTGTTGTTACCAGGGGCTGAAATGAAGTGATCAGATGAGATCAGCCAAGCGTAGTCTCTTTTTCTTGGTATTCTTCAAGTATCATCAACCTAGTATGACTTAGACCAGGGTGATCTTCAGAAATAAAAGCTGTGTGTATATGCCAAAGTTTTCAGTAGTTAAGTTTTCCCTTGAGAAGAAATATGGCAAATCTTCAAGTGGGTGAAGTAGTGACCGTACTAAGAATTAGCCATTGGGTGTAAGTTTATAAAAGGCCTACACATTTTTACTTTCATTATTACTCTCTTTTTTCTGCATAAAATTTTTATGTGTTTATTAATGCGAGCACTATATTCACTATTCATAATTGTAATATTTATTTACCTACTTGTATTCGACCTTATGCTAAGAGTATTAGGGATGCCAGGAGGGATGAACCAGTTGTTCTTGGGCTGGGAAGATAACACATGCACGTGTAACACGCTCAGAGGACGATTGTAGCAATCGGACGCTGACACCAGCGCCAGGTCAACACGCCTGGAGCCCCCGGGGCGTCAGCCTGCCCTCCCAGCTGCCGTCTCCCTGCCCCACCCCGACCCGGTCATCCACTAGCCGTCACTCCAGAATTGTCTTTCTGAAGCCTCCTGCTAAAACGGGCCGCTTCTGTTCCAAATCGTCAGTGCCCGTGCAGTGAGGTCCCCGCAGACCCTGAGCCCCTCGGCAGCAGGGCCTCGGCCGCACTCATTTCTGCCGTTCCCAGTATGGGAGGAAACAGGGACGCAGGGTGAGGGCAGGGAGCTCAGAGGTGTTGGCTGTAACCAGCCCCTGGAGTTCCACATGGCGAGGCCAGCATGAGCTGTATCAGTTAGGAAGGAAGGCGTGACATCAGGAGCATCCTGGAGAGTGGACCGGAACCCCAGAAACCTGTGTGCTGCTTACTCCGTGTTCCTGAGGGACGTATGAACCTTGTGTTACAAGACGCTTTCAAGTTGGCACCGGACTGAGAGCCTCTAAGGTCTTACCGTAAATTCTGGTCTAGAAAAATATATATATAATGGATATCTGTTGAAGATAGAACTTTCTTTTTTTTTTAAATTACAAACTGTTGTTAGATAGCAGTTGATAGCTTCTTTGGTTGGAGTTAAATAGGAATGAAAAGTACCAGTTTTTAAGGAAGTAACAAATACTAATTGCATTATTCTCCATTACTAATAGATGCAAAAGGAAAATGGTACATTTAATGAGAACATAATAGAATCCTTTCTCAAAAGTTAGCTGAAATGCAAAATTTGTGTCTCCAACACTGATTTTCTCTCCATTAACATGTAAACATAAGGGAGGATTTGGTTTTTCCCAGCCTGGTATGTATATGGGTCACCAGATTTAGCAAATAAAATTCAGGACACCTAGTTCCATCTGAATTTTGGATAAACAGCAAATAATGCAATATTTAAGACATGTTTATGCTAAAAAGTTATTTGTTGTTTATCTGAAATTCAAATTCAAGTGGAGTCGTGTATTTTATCAGAAACCCTGCTTCTGCCCTCCGTGAAGGAACCAGACTCAGACGTTAGGGGCAGTAGCAGTGGGGAATCAGAGTTTTGCCGGCGTATTTTATAAAGATGGAGCAGAGAGTAGAAGCTGAAGTGAGGTAGGTTATGGAGTTGCTGGGTCAGGGGTTAACCCGGTGACTCTCCACTGGAGGTGCTTTTGTCCCCCAGGGACATCTGGCATTATCTGAGACGTGCTGGGTCGTCACAGCTGGGTGGGGGAGCTGGGCACCCATCATGTCCAGGATGGCCCCCCAGCAGGGTCATCGGGTTGGAAACCCTGCCCCATGCTGATGAGGACAGTTTGTGGGGGGGCAGGCATGGAGGCAGCGGTAACTCTGGGTTTACATCTCAGCTCTGTGTGGGGTTTGCAAGTCACCTCGCTCTTCTAAACCTCAGCTCCCTTAAAACTGAGCCGGAGATGTTCCCGTGAGTCCATCTGCAGGGATGGAAGAGCTGGACGTTGACTTTGACAAGCATGATGGGGCACTTGGCACGAGCACTTCGGGCAGGTGCTGGCGCCCCTGCTGGAGCAGGATTCAGGGCGCGCGTCCGTGGGCATGAAGGAGGCACCCACGGGGCAGGGCGGCTGTGGGCCAGGCCGGGCTTGCGCTGCTGGGCGGATGCAGTGCTCAGTCTGGTTTCCTTCCATTTTAATCTTCAACAGCTTGTCTGTGAAACTGCGTGACCATGTTCTTCCCAATGCGTGTTCCTTCATGTCGTGTGATTGTAGAGCTCCTCCTGATTCAAAGAGCATTGGAAAGAGAGGTCGAAGTGGAGGTTTCCGATGGCAGCTGTGGGCCCTTCTCCTCGGGCAGAGCCACCCTCAGTGAAGGTTTGCCTTGCTCTTGCCTCTTCTCGCCCCCTCCTCCCCCTCCTGTCCTCTCACACCTCTTTCACGGGGGCCCCTGCGGTTTGCAGGGCTCCACCCGCCCGTTGGAGGGGGTGGAGGGGAGGAAGGAGCACAGACTGGAGGGCGGATGCTGAGGTCTGCAAGCAGCCGTGTGGCCTTGGCTCATCCGCTCCCCTCCTTGGCAGGAGGTCGGGCCCCACCCTCCCGGCCTCCTGTCTGGAGATGCTCACCAGGTGGAATCAGATGAAGCCAGCCTTGGCCCGCTTGCTTTCTTTTAGCATTTCCTTGGGCATTCACCGAAATGTGTTGACTCAGCTTGAACTCAGCAGTTCATACTTTGTTCTCAGAAAACCAACCTCCAGATTCTTTGCTGCTTTTTTATCTGAAGGTAGTAGCGGGCATCGTTCATTTATTAAGCAACATCAACACTACCTTTGAAAAGATGTGGCTTTCCCAACTGAAGCATATTCTGATCATTTCAATTTGTTNTGCCCCTCTGGAAGGGGCGAGCGGCCTCCTTCAGGGGCTCTGTGCCGCTTTTCCGGTGGCACCTGGGGTGGGCCGGCAACCTCGGCCCCCTCGGCCTCTATCAGCAGTGGTCCGCCTTATTGATAGGAGCCGAGATATTGACAGTCTGCGCTCGGAAGGAAAATAGGAGTTTGATATGACATATTGTGTGTCTCAGCAAGACTCATAAATAATTTTGACAAGTTTTTGTATGCATGGGAAAGTCCTTGATTCAGCCTCCCATAAAAATAAACTTCTATTATGGAATGTATTTGTCAAGTGGCTGCTTGATGGATGGGGCTGCGTTTACCCCTTGGCAGTTCGATGAGTTTTAGATGCACAGCTTAGCAGAGTGGATTTACGGGCAGTTCAGAAATAATTATTCAGTATGAAATGCATAATTCCTGTACCTGAATTTTCATTTTTTATTATATTTTGTTTCTGTTGCATCTGTGGTCTCTAAAACAAAAGAAGTTGCTTTTTTTTTTTTTTTGAGTTATTGTTTATTGAGGTTTTGTGTTGAACAATCTGATTCAGCCCAGTCCCTGCTCCAAACTTAGCTGGTATGTTTTCATTGAATGGGTAATTTTAGTTATTTTCCTTGAGAAGGTTCATTTCTTTTCTAAATTATAAGCTACTTAGTAAATTCAGTTTTATTAATAAGACTGAAAACGTGGACAAAGATTGTCTCATTTTTTCTGAGGTTATCACTGCTGTCTGCTTATTTGAACATAATTGCAGGTCCACATTTCTGCCAGAAAATAGAACTTTACACTTCACCTCTGCCTCTTCAAACTAAAGCTTTAAAATGTATTTTTTTTTCCCTCCTAAAACTGTACTTAGAGCTGCTTTCTCATCAGCCATACACACTGTGGCTAAGGTAGAATCCTTGAATAAGTGAGAAACTTTACAAGTGTTAAAGCCCCACACTCCTGCAATAGTGTCCAGTTTATCACACTGGGTCCATAGGGGTTATGAGTCTTCATTAGAACATAGTACTGACTTTTTCAGAATTCCCTTAAAGGACTCGAGAGTAATCCACAAGTTCCCCGGCCAGCACTAAAGGGGACCTGACTTCCCTAAAGTAACTCGAGTGTGGTCCAGAGGTACTCGTCGGAACTGCAGAAGTACCCCCAGCTTCCCAACCCAATTCGTGAAACACCAAAAAATTATCCCCTCCATGCGAGATGAGGAAATTTTGCGCTGCAGAATCTCAAGATAAATCCACATTCCAAGAAAGATTCACCAGAACCCATCCTGAACACATACACAGCTTCTCAAATGGGTACATCCCTTGTACCCACTATTTCAGGATACAGCAGCAATATTTCTTTAGTCATTCAGGCTGAAGATGCTGTTATTCGAAAATCTTCAATAGTTCCCCATTAAAAACAAACAAAAAACATCTTGAGATATTTTTAAGGCCTTCCAGTTACACCAGTCTTATCTCTAATATATGCTGTTAAAAGATTCCATGAATGATAAAACTGAATGCTGCTTCCCCTGGCCCCCTTTGTTTGGTTTTCACTGTTCTTTCTACATAGAATTTTCTCCACCTCCTCCCCACTTGCCAAAATAGTAACGAGTATTCAGGTATTATGTCAAATGCCCCCTTTGCTGAATTTGCATGAACAGAAATAAAACTCTACTCATTCTTCTTTTATGGCACTTAACCCTTCTTTTCATAATCACATCTTAAATACATGCTTTCTCTTTTCATTACATGTCTGATCAATAAGGTTCATGAGACTGGATTTATGTTTTATTAATGTTTGATTCCTTTTAATATTCAGCTCCTATTAAGGAGCCATACACATACCAATCAATCAATCTGTATTGAATAAGAAAGTTAGTGATTGAGTGAAGTGAATTAAACAACTTAGAAGGAAAATAGCATGAAATGTTCCAATGAAAGAGCTTGAAAATACTGTCTCATTCAATATGCATCAGACAAAAGATAAATGGAGAATCATGGGACTTATGTATCACTTATGCAGATGAGTATTTACTACATCATGAATCATACTGAAAACTTATTCGTAAAATATTTCTTAGAAACTAGATATTTCTCACTAAAGCGGACTTTCTACATTTTTATGTCTAAACAGTTCCAAGAAAATATAAATGTTTTTAGTATTGATATCATCATAAAAGCAAAAGATAGATAGCATACAATTAGGATCACAACATGCAGTAAAACCTCATGGTTTAATGTAATTAGTTCCTATCTCAGCCCCGTGACATCATAAAGCTTGACTGTCTTCTTTACCATTGACTCTCATGGTACCCAGCATACTGTCTCCCATACAGTAAATGATAAATACATACACACTGTTTAGTATTATTTTAAGTAAAGAGGAGGCGACCACTCTGATTCTCCATTCCTGTTCCACAACAAAACAACCATTATGACAATTTTCTTTAGTGATTCATCATATTTTGTAGGCTTATACACCTCACTTCCACAT
>SPDY01014842.1:48684-68408 GCA_006461725.1 Moschus chrysogaster | reverse complement strand
CTGGGGTCACTTAAAAACAAGACTCACTTCTATTCTTGTATCTCAGGCCACAGGTTCGGAATCATTCACCTATTCACGCAGAAATGCAGAGAAGACCTCAGCGTCATTCCACAAGTAGGGTATCTTTGATGAGGCTGTTTACCACAATGTGTCAAAAACCCAGTACATTCCTGGTTGAGCAGACAGAGATGCCATCTTTGCCTCGAGAGACAAGAACATCCCCTAACAGTAAAGACAGCCTCCCGAGACCCTTGCTAAAGGAAATATAAATTAATGTGAACATACAAGCTGCCCACATGTCCTTCTACTAAAATACAAAAACTCGCAGTCAGCTCTGACCTTACAGGGGAACAACAAAAGCAGATGAATATACAATATAATTATTGATTACATTCAGAAAAGGCCCAGAATAAACAAGGAAGGACTTGTGAATATTCTTTCCTGGCCATTAGTAACATATCCTGGAAAACCCAAAACAGTTAAGCCTGAGAAAGAGGCATCCACATGAAAATAAAGATGGTGGATTTTTTTTTAATCTCAAAAGGAAACAGGCATCCTTTTACTTGCTTTTTCTGCTACTCTCCAAAATGAATCCACTGAAGCTTTGTATTTACTAGTTCCCAAGTCTCATATTAAATAGTGGCCTTAGCAATCTATTTGTCCTTTAAAAAGGAAACTTCACAAAACTGGAAAAAAGGGAAGGGGGGGGGGGCGGGGGAAGCCCCTGGAGCCAGAAGCTGCTCTGCAGTCTCCTGCAGATAGGGGTCCTGCTGGAGCCCCAAGTCCACCACAAAGAGCCAGCGATCTGGCGGTAAACCCAGCTTCCTGGAGGGCCCCGCACGGCTGAGTAGTTAATGATCTTGTCAACATTTCCAATAAGAGCCGGGCTTCCAGGAGCTCAGAACTGTATCTCCCCCAAGCTGGGCGGCTCCCTGAAATCTGTCGTCGCCCAGGGGCTTTATAAAAAAATACAGGAAAATCACTCACTATTCAGTTCGGCAACCACAAAAGCACAAGTCTTTTACTTTCACTCTTTTTCCATCCTGCACTAAGACGATGAAAAGCAACATTTCCACTAATTCAGAAACACTGGAAACTCAGGGATACCGAGAAAATGAGGACTCATCAGTTTTTTTTTAAAACAAACATGGAACACCAGAAGGCCTTAGACAAACGGCAGGGAAAATCCCGTTTAGAGGTCTTTACTCAGGCCAACCTCAAACGTGTAGAAACTGCCATCAATTTGGTGTCCAATTTTAGTTTCTATTTTAGAAATTATCAGCGGTGAAAACAGTCATGGGCAGACAGATTATATTTTCTTACTATGGAACGCTTCCTGGTCTAATGACACACCTTTTTGAAACACGTATTAACTCACTGTATAATAAATATATTTTAACTGAAATTTGCTTCTAGAAATAAGCTGCATCTATTTCATGTAAATCAATAGCAAAGGGCAAAATCTGCCCCCAACACACATACACTGACCTGCTTTCTAGCCTTTTACTTAAAACCAACATTTCTCTCCCAGTATAAAAACAGATCACCATTAATACCTCTCAAATATTATCTCATTCTTCTGTGCTTTTGTGAAAGCACCTGGAAGTCCCCACCACCGAGTAAAAGAAAGAATTGAGCCCAAGAATACAGAGGGAGATAATTGCGTGCAATAAGCCATAAACCATCCTGTTAAACATTACCTTCCGGGGTAGTTCTGTGAGCACAGAACTCAGCCCCAGAAATGCACTGTGAGGAGCACACAGCAGATAAATACTTCAAGAAGCAATTATACTAAATTCTAAGCAACAGCTTACAAACATTTTCTGTAAGGATACACTGAATTGAGTCCATTTTGGCAGGACAGCAGAAAGGCATATCATGCGAGAAGTTATTTAAGATTCTGTTTACCACTGTACCAACACCAGTCGATACTGTAAGAGGGTCAAAATTATAAAAGGACAAGTGAGTGAGTGATAGTTGCTCAGCCGTGCCCGGCTCTGCAACCCCATAGGCTGTATGGAATTCCATGGAATTCTCCAGGCAAGAATACTGCAGTGGGTCGCCATTTCCTTCTCCAACAAAAGGACAAATCCTTCTCCAAACACTTTCCTATATAAAGAGCATATACCATAACCAGTTTAAGTTTTCAGATCCACGACTGCCAACAACTACTGTAACATGACCTGGTTTATCACTAACCCAAGCAGCTGGATATTCCAGCCTCTTAAGGAGAGTGATCTATCAGAGAATGTTTACAAAGCACAATTCTTGACAAGAACATGATGTCACATGGCTGTAGGACGTATCCTCCTTCCTGTCTAAAAATACACTTTCAAGCACAGTTAATGACACCTCGCTGCAAGTTCTAAATTCTGCAGATAAAAGACTGTCTATACTTTCCCTGCAAGGATAAAAGAATAAACAAACAAAAATCCACTTTCAGCCCCCACAATAACGTTATTGTGTGATTCAGCTACTAAAGTTAAGAAAATTCTGCACAAGGTCATAGATGAACTTGCAGAAATGAGGATGGAAGTATTTTTCCTAAGTTGAAGCATCTTACCCAGCATCAGCTTTTGGAAACAGTAAATATAACATACAACCAAGTTTTTCTTTTTCTTTTTTTTAATTTCAGAGCTCCCAGCCCCACCCCATTGGTCCCTGGAGAGAAATGGTATCGAACGTGAAATGGAGTCTCTCCACTGGCAGTCGAGCCTGATTATTTGGGAAGAGCTGTGCTTCTGAGCTCAGAACAGGCCTGCGGTGAACAGAGAGGCAGCAAGGGGCAGAGCAGGTGCTGCAAACATTTCCCAGGAACCCAGAGGCCAAGATCCCTAAGCAGCGACCATGGCCTGCTGCTTAGGGAGGCCACGGACCATCGTCCGTCTGGTTCTGGCTCAGAACTGGGTCCACAATGCAGGCTGCTGGGAGTGCCCCCTACCTCTCTTCACTCCCCACCTCCACTCGCTCCTACACATCAGACCCCAGACGCCTTTTCTCAACAGGGTCTCCCTCTGTTCAGCCAGGTGCCGTAAGCTGCCTGACCAGGTGAAGGGCCGCATGGGCACTGGTGGCAGACGATGCCAAGCCAGGCCAGCGGCTGATGGGCTGTCAGGGGCTGCCTCCAGGTGATGGACACCCTGGTCCAGGAAAAGTTACACAGACCTTCGCATTCACTGCCCCTCAGGGATCACAACCTTGGGGAAGACTGACAGCAAAAGGAGAAGAGGGCAGCAGAGAATGAGATGCCTGGATGGCGTCACCGACTCAACAGACATGAACTTGAGCAACCTTCGGGAGACAGTGGAGGACAGAGAAGCCTGGCGTGCTGCAGTCCGTGGGGTTGCAAGGAGTCGAACATGACTTAAAGTTTGAACAACAACAGAGTTCACAAATCACATCAATGACTGCTTGGTGAAAGAGAAAGCTACCCATAAACTTCGTGTCGTTCACAGAGGACACAGGTCAACACAAGTCTGTCCCGGAACAGGGCCATGTGACTCCACAGAGGGGATGTGCAAGCCAGGTGTCCCAAGAGCACAGACCTGGGAAAGAAAGCAGGACCTGTATGTCCCGCCCATACAATTACAAACAGAATGCAATCGCCCTAAAGCACGCGTTTCCAACCCAGCCGTCTGAATAAGCTGCTGTCACATTACGTGATAAACACAACTAATGATCAGAGGCTGCCCTGACCTCCCGAGCAGACGGGGCGCAAGGGTGACTGACAGCTCCTGTCCAGCTCGAGGAGCAAGCAGGTCCCCTCAGCTTGAGATGCCATCACAGGGCTCCCCACTCCCGGAGGAAGATGCTGTGTCTCCCCACCGTTCCTCGCCCGAGTGGCAGGCGCTTCCTCCACTATCACTCCGAACCAGCCTCAGTCCAGCGGAACCCATCCGCCCTCCTGAGCCCGTGACCAGCAGCTGTACCGCTTCACCGACGGGGATCCAAATCCGAGTCTGAACCATCGCCGGGGACTTGTCAGCAAGAGGAATGAGCACCCCTGGGGCCTCGCTCAATGACGGGCCCAGAGTTCCAGCCCCTTCCAATCCCCAAGTAACCCAATGCGAGCTGGTGAGTCCCAGCATCGAAAGCCAACAGACACCTGGCACCAAGTTGCAAATACTGACCTGTTCCTCAGTGGCCTTCTGGGCACCACCGCTCCCCCGAACAAGGGGCCTGTGCCCGGACAGAAGTTGCAGTAAAACAAGAGCTGTGATTCCCGCACCACAGAATCCATGGTACATGATTGTCTCCATTCATGATGTATCATTGCCTTGCCCCTTGTGTTTCTGGAAGACACGAGGCGGGCAGAACGGACTTTCACCACCTGACTCCTCAGTGATGTTTCTGACACAGAACTGGACACTGGTCACCACCACCAAGGCCCCCGCTGCAGGGGGGTGGCAGGACACTCCTCTGGGAACCCCGGCTGCTCCCCCACCTCTCGGGACCGCGGCCCCTGGAAATCAGGACCATCCATCCCATGTGCGGTCAAGTGAAGGAGGCCTGGGGCGGGGCGGGGGGCAGTCAGAGGGGTCAGCATCTCACGTGCCTGGACCCACGCCTTTGAGAAGCCCTGTGTAACGTGGTCTTTAGAGGAGAGTCATCTGTCACCCACAGCTTCTGCAGTTGTGAGAAATTTATCTTTGGTGTTAGTCACTCAGTCCTGTCTGACTCTTTGTGACCCCATGAACTATAGCCCACCAGGATCCTCTTTTCCAGGCAAGAACATTAGAATAGGCAGCCATTCCTTTCTCCAGAAGATCTTTCCAACTCAGGAATCAAGCCTGGGTCTCCCGCATTGCAGGCAGATTCTTCACCATTGAGCCACCAGGGAATCTTGTCTCACAAACGGAAAACAGAAGTGTCCACAAGGTCCTTGGGCCAGTGCCTGGGACCTTGTAGGCTCTCAGCGAACTCAGGTCCCTTCTTTCCAACGCAAATCCAAGATTCGGTAACAATGTAAAACTCAAGGTCGAAGCAAAGAGTCGGACACAACTTAGAGACTAAACAACAACAACGAGGTGGAAACGTGGAAACCAAGGCCACCGCACAGCGGAGAGGTCAGAGGCCAGGTCGGAGCCCACAGCCCAGGTCTGGGGACTCAGGCAGCCTCGAGATGTTTGCTGCGGGCCTGCCTGGGCCAGCCGGGCCACCAGGTGGTGCTCACACCTGGGCAAGTGCTGGCTCACATGGGCATCAGTACCTGAGAGTCAGGGTGCTGGCCTCAGTCCCTGAGGCGGGCGACTGCTCAAAGAAATGCTTCTGCTGTTTCCTCCTTTGACACTGAAAACCCGGTGATTTCCCCAAATCCAGAGAGAAACTGTATAGTCGCTCAGTTGTGTCTGACTCTTTGAGACCCCACAGACTGTGGTCCACCAGGCTCCTCTGTCCATGGTGTTTTCCAGGCAAGCATACTAGAGTGGGTAGCTCTATTAATAGCTATTCCCTTCTCCAGGGGATCTTCCAGACCCAGGGATCAAACCCAGGTCTCCCACATTGCAAGTAAATCCCTTACTATTTTGAGCCACACATGAGCTTGCCCTTTTTGCCCTATTTTGCATCATAATATCTTTCAGATTAAAATTAAAGTTAGTATTTTCCTTTGGGCTTCTAAAACATTTTTCTGAGCATTTGCATCATGGCAGGGCTGTCCAGGCTTCCCTGGCAGTGGGGGGCCTGCCATGGCCACACGGAGCCACGTGGCCACATGGAGCCACGCGATCACACGCACGCCCATCGCCACGACAGGCACCACTTGGGATCCTCCCAGACGAGCAACATCCCCTGCAGTTTTCATTCTTCAAAGCCAGAGTCTCCTTCACAGCAAACCATCTCATGACTTTACAAACAGGACAACCTACACAATTACTGGCGAAAGAAGAAGAGTCACCACCGTAGTCTCCTTAACAGCAGATCCAACGTACTTGATCATCTAGAATGTCTGTCCTGGTGAAAACCCCAAAACCACAAAGGCCTGAGTCCACACATGTGTCCCCGCTGCACACAGGGCACAGAGAAATATGTGCAGCCCTGCTCGTTGAAGACCACCCATAGAAACCAAAGATGGAAATAGGGACATCCCAGAGTTTGTAACTGGTGGATCACATCATTGCTTTTGGCACTGAGATGGCTCCTCCGAGCAGGGAGAGGGCAGGTCTGTGCCTCTTAAAAGCCCTCTGCCCAGAAATACTGTCCCAGGAGCAGCAAGCAAGCTGCACAAATGTGGGCAGAAAAACATCTTACTCATTTGCAAACTAATATCCTTCCCGCAAGGCTTTCCCAGACAGTAAAACTGAGAGTCCTCAACCTCTCCACTCGCACCACGCTCTCTCTGCAGAGCTGCTTACCCAGCTGTCTCTCAGGGAGAGAGTCCTGAAGAGTTGTGCTGGAATTCACCCTCTGATCCTTCGGTCCTAACAAAAACGGAGGTGACCACAGGGCTTCACCACGAGGTTTCTGTGCTCAGTTACTTTTCTATTTACCGTCAGACTCCTTTGAACACGTTTCCAGTTAAGCTGGGAAAAGCGATCCCATGCCAAGGTCAAAGTAACACCAGGTCTTAGCCTGTCCTCAATCTGCAACCGCAAAAGAGAAGTCTGACCGATTAAACAGGAAGGAATGTTCACGGAACCAAATCTGACTTTCCCAGAGGGTGGAGGTGACGCGGTGCTCAGGGGGAAGACACCACCAGCCTCTTGGAGTCTGAAATGACCAGAAGTTGGTATTAATTACCTTTTAAAGAAACGTTTGCTATTGCTTTTCAACAACAAAGAAGCAAAGTAATGTGCCTCTCAAAAGCCCTCTGCCCAAAAATACTGTCCCAGGAGCAACAAGCTGCACTGCTGCTGCTGCTGCTGCTAAGTCGCTTCAGTCATGTCCGACTCTGTGCGACCCCATAGGCGGCAGCCCACCAGGCTCCTCTGTCCCTGGGATTCTCCAGGCAAGAACACTGGAGTGGGTTGCCATTTCCTTCCCCAATGCACACACGCATGCTAAGTCGCTTCAGCCGTGTCCAACTCTGTGACCCTATGGACAGCGGACCACCAGGCTCCTCTGTCCACGGGATTCTCTAGGCAAGAATACTGGAGTGGGACAAATGTGGGCAAAAAAACATCTTACTCATATGCAAATATCCTTCCTGCAAGGCTTTCCCAGACAGTAAAACTGAGAGTCCTCAACCTCTCCACTCGCACCACGCTCGCAGGGCCTTTTGTTTCATGGGCTTCCCTGGTGGCTCAGACAGTAAATGCGGGAGACTCTCTGGGTCGAGAAGATTCCCTGGAGAATGAAATGGCAACCCACTCCAGTATTCTTGCCTGGGAAATCCCATGGACAGAGGAGGCTGGCAGACTACAGTCCATGGGGTCGCAAAGAGTCGGACACAACTGAGCAACTCACACATTTTCTTTGGTTTCATAATCTTGACCGTCCATCAGTGCCGGCCGTCAGCACATGGCCAGCAAATACCCACCGTGCAGCTTCCCGAGCCCCACCAGGAACACTGCACCCCAAGTGGCTCATCCTGGACTGCGGATCTTGGGGCAGCACCTCCAGGCTGCCCGGCCCTGGCCATCGGCGCTGACAAAGCAGAGCACTGGAGCGGGGTTCCAACTGAGGCGAGCTAGTGTTCCCACCCACTTCCCCACAGCCCTGGAAAGTCCTTCCGGACATATCTTACAGCGAGCTACAAGAACAGCTTTTGCAAACATCTTTTAAAGTCTAAAATGAACTATTTCTGCTGCATGAGCCACAAGCAGCACGTGGAAGTCTAGCTTCTCCATCATAAATTAAACACACTCTTTGATAAATGACAGGCGGGCAGAGATCCCCGGAAATCGGAACTCATGGTAATTTCCCTTTCTTCACTCGCTCAAGGTGACATGTTCTCATCTCCAGGCTTAGCTGGAAGACACAGGTCCCTCCCAACAAAGGGGATGTGAGCACCGCTGGTGTGGTCCCGCCAAGCACACGATGGACCCGCCTCCACAGAGCCACGTGAGGGTCCTTGCCGTCGCTTTCCCAGATCTTCCTGGGGCACCTGCTCCACCACGCCGGGAGGCTGTCACTGAGCGGACAGGCAAGAGCAGCTAGTATGTTTTGCGTGCTTGCCCAGCGCCAGGTATGAGCATATTCCACCCATCAACCCATCTCCCCTGTGAAGGAATTATGGTCATCCTGGCCACTTCATGAATAAGGCAAGTGGGACACAGAGAGGGCCAGCACCTGGCTGAGGTCACAGAGCATGGAGGTGGCCGGGCAGGAAGGCCAAGTGCCTTGCTCTGGCGAGGGAGAAATAGAGGCTAGAGCTCCACGCTCGGATATTTAAGAAGCCACCTCGGAAATAAAGATGGCAGAACGCAGCAGATGAAAGGGAGAAGAGAAATAGGGGCGAGAAGGCGAAGGCCAAGGGAGGACCGGGCAGGGAGGAGCTTCTAGATCCAGAGGCACGTGATGTGCTGGAGCACGCGGGAGACCCCGGTCCCACCCACGCTCCCCTGTGCCCACCGCACCCCAATCCAAGCTGTAGAAGCACAGAGGCTCTTTGGATTAAAAACATCCGGGTTTCCAACCAGTGCTCTTCTGACTTTCCTCATCCCCAGTGACTCGTTTGAGCACTACTGGAAATTGCCAAAGTCCCTTGGGAGTGAATATTAATTCGAGCTCCTGCAGTTTCTTGATGTGGGATATTAATTACATCAATCAGGATTGGGGTCCAGCCGCAGACAGGCACAGCGCGCGACCATGTGGCTGCCGCCCCGTGCGACTCAGGGCCGTGACGTCCCCCGGGGACACGCCTCCCCCAGGCTCCTGCATTTGTGCCTCCGTGCCCACGTGTCACCCCCTGCAGCCCAGACCATCCAGGCTCCCACACCACGACGACCACATGCACACACAGGCCCTTCCCCTCGCACACCCTTTACCCCACGGGCCCCAGGACGTGGGGGCAGGATCCGGAAGAGAGCCCTGCCCAGTGGGTCAAAGCAGACCCGGGCGTCCGAGCCCCTGGAGGGCAGGGGGGCACCCTGGGCACGTGACCGGCTCCACAGGACATGGACGGAGGAGGGCTCAGCAGACGCGGGGGAGAGGTTGGGGCAGACCTGGAAGGCAGAGGGGACTTTCCGGGTCCACAGCCCACATCTGAGCAATGGAGCTGGCGAGGCAGGCCTGGCCAGCAAGCAGGCCCCCATGGGGCGGGAGGGCCGGGGGCACAAGTGGGCAGACAAGGCCAAGGCGACAGAAGTCCTCACCATGAGGATGACCTCAGTCACGCTCCCAGGGACACAGGAAGCTACGTCCCGTGGCCGGGGAAGCCGACCGGGGACCTGCAGTGCCTGGCCCAAGGGCCCACAGCAACACCAGGACGGGCCAATGGGGCAGGGGCTGAGGATGAGATTTCCAAAGGAGAGACTAAAAGAGACGCTGGGACAGGGCTCGCCGGAGGCCCGACCTGAGGCCTTGGTGTCCAGGACACAGAGTCCATCAGAGGCACCCTTGGGTCTCGGGGAGCCCAGGGCTGCTGAAGCATGAATGGCTGGTCCCATTTCTCCGCCTCGGAGAACAACTGACTCCCACCAGACCTCCTGCCAGCCTGCCTCCCCTCCACCCACTGAGCTTCGGGGGCAGGGGTGGCCATTTTTCCCAGCGGCTGCAGGTGACAACTGGCTCAGAAGCAAGCGCTGGTCAGGGGACGCAAAGCCAGGCTCTGGTCCCCATGCTGACCGTGATCTTGAAAAAGACACGAAAAGTCAAATCAACTTACAGTCTGAGCCTCAAAAGCCTTTGGCAATCCACATAGGCAGCCTCATTTTCAAAGCAGAAGTTTAGTAATTTCCTGCATCTGTAGACATGTTCAAACTGTCAGTACATTCAATTCCTGATTTTTTCTGTTACGAGACAAATGCATTTCCATGGGTAGGGCAGCCATGTGCATCACAGCCCCTCAAGGCTGCTCTGTTCAACATAGGAGTCAACGTGGGGCAGTTTGACTGCTTCTGACCACCGCCTGGTCACTTCTCGCTCCCTCGGTCCTGAAGGGACAGCCCGTCCAAGAGGAACCACAGCCTGATCCAGACTTGTACTTGGAGAATGAGGGGACACCCTGAGGGACCCTGGGTTGCCGGGAACACAGCCCCGTCCGCACCCATCCGCACGCAGGTTACCCAGCACCCCTTCCAGATAGGTAGATGGGCACCTGGAGGGGGTCTCCCTGTGTGTCACAGGGGGCGCACCTGTGACAACACGAAAGTGAGGCGTGCTCTCCTGGACCAGAAAGGTCAAGAAATGGGCCATCAACCTCTGCTCCCCACTTTTGCAGAAGTGTGTTCACTTACCTGAAATTAGAGACACCAGGATTAAGGCTGGCAGTGTCCCCTGTGTGTGACAAAGAGCAGATCCACGTCCACTTAATAAGAGATCCACCCAAACGAGTTATTTGTGTGACACAAACTCTCACTTGGGAATAAATGGAAACGCTGATCCACCCTCCCGTTAATGATCCAGGTTACTCCTGGAAGAAGGGCCTGGGCAGGGTGTACAGCCTGTCCCACTGCTCCTTCCCATTCTCTACACCTCCCCAGCCACGAAGGACCTGGGCTGTCACAGTGTAACACGACTAAGGAGGAACTCTGAAAGAGAACTTCCAGGTCTCAAGCCTCCAACCTCCCCCGTCATTTAAAGTTCGTTCTTGAAGAGTTTTCCTTAAATGAAGCTACAGTCTTTGCACCGGTTTAGCTCTGTCTGCCTGAACATAAATAGCTGATGTAGTCAAGTCAGGCTGTGTGCAGAGTTCCCTCGCCTGCTAAGAGAGGTTTTGCCTTCTCCCGGCAAAATGTAAAATTAGTAAACCGTGCCGCATGGTGAGGTCACCAGCCCAAAATTATACCCAAACTTATTATTATTAAGGATTTGGTGTCCTGTTTTTCTATTGCTAAGAAAGTTACACTCATTATAGCTTTATATTTAGAGGGCTTTTTAAAAATAAGTTTGAGAACGGATCTATGAATGTCTGTATTGTACAGAGTTAGACAGTTACAAGAAAGTACTCATGATTTTAGCTTACATATTTTCCCTTCGACATTGAAAGAACCAAAAATCTAGTAACAGTTTCCACTACTGCATTTAGGGGAAAAGTGCTTTCTTTCAATGTAAGAAGAAACTAAATAAAATTATTGGGTTGGACCGAGGGAGAAGATTCACTTTTTAGATAAAAGGGATTTGGGTAACTTTCATCTCCTGACCACAAAACTTTAATATTTTTTAAAATATAATCTTCATGCTGGGATTAAACAGAGAGTTCATTTTCTCTTTTTATCATCTTTCTGCCCAAATCCTGGATTCTGAAAGGTTAAGTCACACTGTACTTAGAAAAACACACATATTTGCCTTATGTTCCTTTCAAGTAATATTCATTAATTTAAAAACCAATGTAAGCACTGAGTACATTTAAAAATCGTTAAAATGGTAAACACTACACATACATACACATTATATATATTTTACCACAAGAAAAAATGCCAAAATGTAGATTTTAAATGTTTAAAATCATTTAAAATGTTTTAATACTGTATTCCCTTAAAAGCCATAACAAAACATAAATGAGCAATATTTATAGGCATCATGAGGTCAATAATCAACTCTTAATATTACATAAAATCTGTTGTGCTGGGAACAGTATTATCCCAAGTGAGGATTAGACCTTGTGATGTCAGAGGTCATCGCTAGAATCCACCAATTGTTTAGAAAAGTTTTCGTCTAGATGAGGCAGCCAATTTTCATGCCAAATTTGGAACAGCC
Source organism: Moschus chrysogaster (assembly GCA_006461725.1). Lineage (NCBI taxonomy): Eukaryota > Metazoa > Chordata > Mammalia > Artiodactyla > Moschidae > Moschus > Moschus chrysogaster. Next base: position 56,609 of record SPDY01014842.1, on the reverse strand, counting down.
TGTCTCTAAATTCCCTGTTACACTTCATGTGCTCTGCTGAACTCTGTGGGCCAAAAACTGACAGAAAAGTGTCCCTTTCCACCACCACCCCACCACCACCAATTTTAACTTAACTCCGGAGCAAGTCAAGAGTTTTCAGAATACAATTTGAATTCGAATACAGAAAGAAGAGTTCCATTAAGGGTACATTTCTATCCAACACAAACATGCCTCCACACAGTGACTCTTTGCACTAACAGCTTGAGAAATTCCAAGTTCAAGTTATTTTAGATGCAGCATTTAACTGACACCGTGTGGTGTTTTGATCCAAGGAGCCCTTTTATAAATCAGCTTTGGAATGTCCCACTTCTTCCTGACTCGAAACTCCATACGAATCCTATTCTGTGCTCTCTGGTTTATTCTGAGAATTTTAATCCACTTCATTTTTTGTAACAAATATTTTACAACCATCCTCAGCCAAAAGCCCTGAAGTTCTGACCTAATTCAAATTAAGAACTTCTTATCTGTGATTTTATATAAATCCTACATACTGCATAGCTCACCCTACCCCTGACAATGCTTCCATAAAGTTCAATAAACCTCATCTTTTTAATTCCTTTTATATTCCTTTCTCCTTCTTAAGTAATTTTCTTAAAAGTATTTTTCTAAGCTGATTAATTAAAAGACAACTTTCAGATGCTTTATTCTATTCACATCAAAGACATGAACTGCAGTCTCTCTCACCAACCTATGGGCCAGAAGAAATTAGAAACACATAAAAACATTACTGCTATAAAGAACTTTCAAAGAATAATTTTACCAGTATGCACAGTGTATCAGCAGTTCAGAAGTTATGACATTCATCAAATCCTCAACCTCCTGCACTTAGAAGGCAGGCATCCTCTACCACCAGTGTCCTGGCGCTAAAGGAGAGAAGCCCGGACTGTATCCTCCAGCCTCCGACACCTGGCAAGAGGTTGGAGCCAGCACTCTCAGGGGTTCCTGGGCGGGGTGCTCCTTCTCTGCACTGGGAGGTGTGGCCTCTGCACCAGGTGGCATGGTCTTTGTATGAGAGGCGTGGCCTCTGCCCTGGGAGGTGTGGCCTCTGCACCGGGAGGCGTGGTCTCTGCACCGGGAGGCGTGGCCTCGGCGCTTCACTGGCCCTTGCTGTGCCGGTGTGCAGAGTAGGTGCTCTATAACCTGCCCATTTCTGCGGAGGAAGGGGGAACACCAAGTGTTTCTGGGACCCGGGAGGCCCAGGCTGCTGCTGTCCGAGAATTCTCACAAGAGTGGTCAGGCCTGTTCCCAAACGTGTGATGGCCTCACACAGCTGTGTGCTGTAACTTGACAGTGATCCTGGCCCAGTGGGGCCCGGGCCCCACACGCACCACGTCCACAGTGGGCCTCCCTCCATCTCCCACCTGACCAATCCATCACCACGTCTCCAGGACCCCACTCTCCAACACCTCTCTTGGGTCCCCCTTTTCTCCAGTCTCATGGTCACTGGTCTGCCTGGAGCACCACCCTCCCTGAGCACTGCCCTGCACCATCTTCTGAAAATGGACCCCTCTGGGACCCCTGCTCTGGTGAGCGCTCTGCTGCAGACACTGAGGGGTCACCCAGAACCCATCACCTCATAACTGGTGACAGCCCAGAGTCCTCAAGATCACTCACAGCCCTTAAAGACCTCTCAGACGCCACCTGTCGTCCTCACACATGTATGTGTATACACACACAAATGCACACACATGCACCCACGTGCCCTCAAGGCTCTCTGAGGCTCTGACCACGGCCCACAGGTCCCTCCTAACCCAGCCCTCTCTCCTTCTCAGATAACCAACTTCCACAAGGGCCCCAGTCCTCACCACAACCTCCTTTACAATCTACTGGGAAAAAGAATCCAGTCAAACAGGTGACTCAGAGAACTCACACACAAAACAGTAAAAATGAAACAAATCTGGCAATGATCATTGAACCCAACAGGCAAAGAAATGTGCAGACAGAATCAAGTCCAAGTAATTGTGAGGTAAATATAAACATGCAATTGTTACATTTCTTGCAAGACATTATACATAACATAAAAATAATAAATTAACAATTGCAGACTAAAACCACATGCAGAAAAGGAATTACAATAGCGTGTGGAGAGAGGGGAAGAAATGAAGCAAGGGAGGAAGGGAACAGAGGCACTTCATTTCTTCATCCTTCCCAAAGAGGAAGTCAAATTATATTGTTACTGAAGTCGATAAACTGAGAAACAGGGGTTTAAGCAAAAGTTATAAATATAACCATTGACAGAACTGAAAACACTGAACCTTCTATCTACCTTCTGATTTCAAGGATTAAAGAAGAGAAACATAATTCTTTTACCAATAAATAAAAAAGAAAGCATAAAATCAGATAAAAGTTTTTTCTAAGTAGGAAAGAACACCTAATAAATCTGTTTCAGCAAAAAATATAAATGGAATCAACTTATTTAAAAAGAATCAATGAAGGGCTTAACAACTAAATCCAACTCTTTGCTCTGTACAAAAGACACCCCAAATGAAGGAATTCAGAAAAGCTGGATGACATGTAGATAAAATACAACAGAAAAATGCAAATAAACAAGAGTGAAAATAGAAATATCACTAAGAGTTTAATTCACGGTTTGAAAAAGGTATTCAATTGCACAAAAGTCACATTATAATGATTAAAGGTAAAAAAAGAAGCCACCAAGAATGAGACTGTCCTACACATTTAAGTCAAATAACACAGAACCAAACACATAAAGCAAACACCCCAACGAATACATGGATAGATCGCAAGAGACAAAATGGGTCTGGGAGAATTAACAAATCTCTCTTAAACCTAGCAGATTAAAAAGGCAAAAACAATAGTAGACGTGAATGAAAAAGTAGGGTTTATCGAGTATGTAGCGTCAAACCCCATGCTGGCCAGCTTGCTAAACTAAGGACAGAACATAAGGTGGCTACATGCTGACCACAAAGATGGGCTCTAATAGCTCCGTAAATCAGAAACAGCATGGGACTTCCAAGCTTTAGACATAGTAATATGACGGCAAAAACTACCAAGTGAAAGCAAAAACAGCACTAGCAAAAGTTTAAACTCTCCTTAACAACGCCTGGGACAGGAGAAGATCATGGGGTAACTGCAAACCTCTCCTGAACCCCTCTGTGTCAAAATGTATGGGACACACAGAAAGCTGAAAGGGTAACCAGCTGTGGGAAAAAATAAAGAAAACATGTACATGAAATATTCAAGTCAAGAAGTAACCAAAAAAGCATTAAAATCCTTAAATTTGAATTTTAAAAGGTAAGTACAAATGAGAAAACAATGCAGCAAAATTGATAAAGTCAATAATTGGCTCTTTGATAAGCCCAATGAATGAGAAAATTGACAAGCTGGCCTAATCAAAAACAAAAAATAAAGTAGGAGCTGGGGGAAATTAGATCCATGGACCACCAAAGTAAGGGAAATTAAAAGAATATAATGTTCTTCAAAGCTCTATATTAACAAATGTGATAATATTGAAAGAAATTACTCATTTTCTATTAAAATATTCCTTACCACCTGAGTCACCAGGTAAGCCCTAAATAAACACCCAAAATCTATTCAGGAATCAATAGAAGAAGCAACAGAATAATCAGGTAAGAAATCAAAAGGCCTGTCACATACTTCTTCACTTGCTCAAATGCAAAAAAAACAAATCAGCTATGGTCATACACATTTTGAGAAACAACTTAGACGGAGGCTATTTGAATGTTTCTGGGGCGAAAAGAACTTACATAAAGTGAAGAACAGAAAAGAGATAAACCAAAAGTTATCTGCGACAACAGAGCACAGAGCTACTGTCCTAATAAAGAAAATGTTCTTACAAAGCAACAGATCATGAATAACTCAGTGGAAAAACTGACCAAGCAAGTGAACAGGTGGTTCACAAGAGAAATAAAAGTCAACAGACGCTAAGAAATGCTCGATGTGGCTTTAAATTTTTTAAATCCTGTGCGTATTTTCCCTATCAGATTGCCCAAGACTGAAAGACTGATTACATCAAGAGCTGACAAAGACAAAGCCTCACGTCCCGACTGCTGCTGAGGGTGTGAAATGACATTGTGATATCCTGATGGGAAACTCATCAATATCCCTCAATGAAAACGCCCCTTCCGGCCAAAAACTCCATCCTGGAGAACTAATCCCAAAGAAACATTCGGACACGTGCACAAAACCATGTGTGTCAGAGAGGCTCACTGCACACTAGGAAACCCTCAGCGACACGAGAGTCCACTAGGGAACACACGCAGCGCAGCTTCCCCGGGCAACATCCAGCTGCTGGCTACCGGCCCCTCCCACTTTTTGCTCCCACCCCAATCCCCTTCAGTGGCTCAGAACAGACCACACTGGGTACTGGACATTTAAACACCAGAAAGGGGTGTCCCAGCCTTTCACTCTGCTCATCCCTTAAGAAGAGTGCGCTGTCGGACTTACCTGGTGGCCCAGTGGTCAGTACTCTGCCCTTCCAATACAGGGGCGAGGGTTCCACCCCAGGTTGGGGAACTAAGATCCCACAACCCACGCGATGCAGCCAAAAACAATTGAGAAAATAAGTTGACGGAAAACTCCCATTTTAATTTTGAAAAAAAAAAACCTGATTCTGGGAAAGACTGAGGGCAGGAGGAGAAGGCGGTGACAAAGGACGAGATGGTTGGACAGCATCACTGACTCAACGGACATGAGTCTGCACAAACTCGGGGAGATAGCGGAGGCCAGGGAAGCCTGGCGTGCTGCAGTCCATGGGGTCACAAGGAGTCGGACCGGACTTAGCAACTGAGCAACAACAAGTATGTATGTTAAAAATCCAAGTACATTCATGAAGCTCATGGATTTAAATGCCTAATACAGTGATTGATATCGAGAAGGCAGTCAGTACACAGCAGCCTGCGTAAAGCAAAAACTACAAAAACACTGTGAAATGTCACAAACGTCCTTTTTTCTCAAAATGCAACTTTTACTTTGGATTGTAAATATCTTGATGGCAAAGATAATAAGAGTCTTTGCAGTCTACCAGCTATGCATTTTATACAATTATCCGAAAAGAAATAGTTTAATTTCAGCAAGGAGAAGGCTACCCTAAATATTTGTCTATAATTCAATTGCTCAAATACATGATTGAAAATCAATTAAAAAGTTATCAGTTATCAGTTCAGTTGCTCAGTCGTGTCTGGCTCTTTGCGACCCCAGGGACTGCAGCATGCCAGGCCTTCCTGTCCATCACCAACTCCCGGAGTTTACCCAAACTCATGTCCATGGAGTCAGTGATGCCATCCAACAGTCTCATCCTCTGTTGTCCCCTTCTCCCCCTGCCCTCAATCTTTGCCAGCATCAGGGTCTTTTCAAATGAATCAGCTCTTCCCATCAGGTGACCAAAGTATTGGGTTTTCAGCTTCAACATCAGTCCGTCCAAAGAACACCCAGGACTGATCTCCTTTAGATTGGACTGGTTGGATCTCCTTGCTATTCTTTGGAACNAAAATTACTACTAGGTGAGACGGAATGAACCGGAACCATCACAACTTCCCTTCTGTGTTCTGAAATTCTTGAGTGGCCTTTATCTGCAGTTCAGTCTGCTCTCAGACTCCCTTTCCTTTTGGTACTCTGCACACTGTACTCTGCGGGCCCTCAGGGGAGGCCGGCGTCTGACCCCATTTCACAGATGAACAAGTTAAGGCGCACGGGCTTCACAACGACTGGATATGAGACAGGAAGCCAGAGGCTGCATCTTACACTACATCTCCTTCCCACACACCTGCAATCTGGGATTAACACACCTGAGTTACCGGATGCTGCATCAGAGGCAGGGGCCCAGCCACAGGAACCTGGGGGAATATCTGGATAGACGGGTTCCTGATTTACCAGGGACTCTCCGGGGGACAGACATGCGGCGGGGTCAGCCTCGGGCTGCTGGACACCCCAGTGCCTCCTTCAGCTGCCCTTCCCAGCACCCCACACACATTGCTCCTGCACAGACCTTGAAAATGGTAGAAGGGAACTTTTATCCCTTAATTACACTGCTCTGATTCTGGAAATATCTGAGGTATTTCCAAAGTGTCCTGCACCGCCCCTTAGAATCCTTGTCTACCAACAGCTGAACTGGGGGAGTGCAAGTCCCTGATGAATCTCAGCTCCGGCTCCCACCCCCGACAGCATCTCCAGCCCCACAGCTGCTCCAGCCCCACGGGGGCCAAGTGGGGCGAGGCCACGTCGGGCTGAGCCCTGAGTGTAAGATCCGCAGGGATTTCCACGGCTCAGAGCAAGACAGAGAGCCAAGAACATATCAGTAGTAACTTTTACGTCATTACGTGTTCAAGGAACATTCTGGATCTACCAGGTTAAATAAACCATATCATTAATTTTACCCATTTCTTTACCCTTTTTGCACGGGGTAACTAGAAAATCAAAAATGAAAATGTTCTACTACCAGGCAGCACTGCCTAGCAGGATGGTCAGCCCACTGGGGCCAAAGTCAGCTTGCCAGCCACCTGTTTCTGTGCGGCTTGTGTATGAGCTGAGGACGCTGGCTCGGGTGAAAATCAAAGAGAGAATAGCATTTTGTGACATGTGAAATGACATGAAATCAAGTTTCAGCATCCACAGACAGAGCCTGTTTACTCACCGATATGTCATCTGTGACTGCTTCTCTAATGGCTACAAAGCAGAGAATGAGCCCCAGCAGAGAAATTCTGGCTCACAAAGCCCCAAATGTTTACTATCCGGCCCTTCACAGGAAAAGGCTACTGACCCCTGCCCAACAGGGACCTGGATTCTCAAGATCGGGCCCTCCTGGGCTTCGGTGCAGGCTCCACAAGCCGACCTGAAGGAGAGGGGCTGGGACCCCTGGCTGGCTGGACGACTGGACACGATGCAGGGGTCTCCTCGCTTCAAATCCCCAGACCACCCTGTAAATTCCTCCTTCTGCTCATCTTCACAGTAGACACGGCCACACACTGCACGAGGCCCACCTGCTCAGGGGGCCGGTCCCCGCTGAGGGCACCTTGACCCTGGCTCCCAGCCCCTCCTGGTGACACATCCATCACCCAGGCCACCTCGAACAGAGGAGGGGGCCCGAAGGAGGGACACTGGCCTTCCACGACGTGATCTCCACAGAGAGAGACAACTCCAGGAGGCTCAGACCAAGACTCAAAGTTAGGTTTCAACAAGCATGAGGAGGGTCAGACTCCAGGTGACCACCCAGAATCTGGTCTGCTCAGACAACCCAAGTTCCTTAACCAGGAGGGTCTCAGCGTCCTCCTCGGGGGATGGGTCTAGAATGAGCTCCTCTCCCCCAACTGTGATGAATACCAAACAACACACAGAACATGGCAGGCGTGGAATTATTCCCATCTCTTTCAGAATGTTCCACAGTTTATTGTGATCCACATAGTCAAAGGCTTTGGCATAGTCAATGAAGCAGAAATAGATGTTTTTCTGGAACTCTCTTGCTTTTAACAAGTTATTTACCCTGAACTCCACCCCTAATGAGGGCTTCCTCAGTGGCTCAGTGGTAAAGAATCTACCTACAATGCAGCAGACGCAGGAGACTCGGGTTTGATTGGGTTGGAAAGATCCCCTGGAAAAGGAAGTGGGAACCACTCCAGTATTTCTGCCTGGAAAATCCCGTGGACAGAGGAGCCTGGCAGGCTACAGTCCAGGGGTCACAAAGAGTCGGACAGGACTGAAAAAGGAGCAGAAGCAGACCTAAAGGAAAAGTCCCGTGTCTTTGGACCATTTTGTGAACTTCAGTTCAGTTCAGTTCAGTCGCTCAGTTGTGTCCGACTCTTTGCGACCCCATGAATCACAGCACGCCAGGCCTCCCTGTCCATCACCAAATCCCGGAGTTCACTCAAACTCATGTCCATCGAGTCGGTGATGCCATCCAGCCATCTCAT
>SPDY01014841.1:163451-177939 GCA_006461725.1 Moschus chrysogaster | reverse complement strand
TTCTCTTTCTGATTTTTCATTGTTAGTATATAGAAATGCGAGTGATTTCTGTGTATTGATTTTGTGTCCTGTGACTTTGCTAAATCCACTGATTAGCTCTAGTCAAATTTATTTTTTAACTGGAGGAAAACTGCTTTACAACGTCACATTGGTTTCTGCCGTCCGACAATGCCAGCTGGCTGTAATTACACAGAATGCTGGCCCTCGTGGGCCCCTCCCCGCCCCCACCCTCCGGGTGCCACAGAGTGCCAGGCAGGGCTCCCTGTGCTGGACGGCAGCCTCCCACCAGCTCCCTGTGTTAATCTGCACTAAAGGGATGGCTGTTTTCCTCATTTGTGAAATGCTTCCCATTTAGGCTGAGGACGGCAGTGTGCCCGTTAACAAGTGTGAGAGCGACGTGAAGAGAGAGAAAGCCGTGCACCCGCCTCCACGCTGACCCTGCCCTCTGCGCCCAGAACTGGGTTCCAGCTGGGGGGCTGTGCCACAGATCCGGCGTCACCGGGCGCGCCCCCCCGGCCAGGGCCTCCCCCCAGGCCCACGGCTACCTCGGGTGCGTCCCACCTTCCTGGAGGGGAGACACAGTATACATCAGGTATTTTGTCGAAAACGTTGATTTCCACCAGTTGTGTCCTGGAGAAAAAACCCTGGAGAGGTGAAGGGGTGGCAGCGACTTTGGCCATCCCAGAGTTCCTGGCTGCATCTGCAAAACCGCCACAGCCATTTCTTCAGCAAGTGCTTCTCCGGCGCCTCGCGTGGGCAGTGCACAGAGCGGCTCACAGACAGACACACAGCCGGGGGGCACGCGGGGAGACAGCCCGGAGTTGGCAGAGCAGATGGAGGCGGTGCCACCGCAGGGCTGGAGGCGGCAGGGGACACCGAGGACATCCGCACGGGGCCACCTGGGACCAGCGTGCACAGCCGTTCCGGGCACACTAGCTCTGTGCATCCCAAGCCATGCGAGCTCACATGACACGAGGACAGGTGTGCAGGAAGAGGGACACAGATGTCTTGGCACACACGCGTGATAACACACACACGCAAGAAAACGGACACGCCCATGGCCTCCACACTCTCTCTGGCACTCCCTGAGGCGACCCTTGACAGCTCAGGAGGGTACCGCACACTTGAAGCTGGGTGGCCACATCTCAGGGAAGGGAAGGGAAGGGAAAGTCGCTCAGCCGTCTCCGACTCTTTGCGACCCCGTGGACTATACAGTCCATGGAATTCTGCAGGCCAGAATACTGGAGTGGGAAGCCTTTCCCTTCTCCAGTGGATCTTCCTGACCAAGGAATCGAGCCGGGGTCTCCTGCACGGCAGGTGGATTCTTTACCAGCTGAGCTGCCAGGGAAGCCCCACATCTCAGGGAGTGACGACTAAGTCGGTGTTAAATAACTTTGACTCCTAAACCTTAATTGGGCAGCTTCTACGAGAGCAGTTCCCATCGCCAGTGAGCATCAGTCCCCTTGCCCCCGGGGCGGTGAGAACATGGGTGGCTGCCTCCGCCCGCACTGCTGACCCAGGAGAGCTGGGGCTGCCCGGGATCGGCACTACTAGCACCTCCCCAGCGAGGCGGATGCTCTGGTGCAACGGCCTCCCCTGGAAGAGGACTGCGGCCCCCCACCCCAGCGGCGGGACACCTCGGCTCTGCTGACCCTGCAGGCAGCACTTCTGCTGAGACCCAGTGTGAGAGCGAACCTCGGCATCCCAGAGACTATGTTAGGTCTGCACTGGCGGGGGCTAATTCTGGAGGAAGAAACGATCTTACCTTTGAGCTCTACACGGGGAATCTCTCACAGTGCAAAAAGCCAACTTAGAGAAAACCTGACTTACAAAACATTAATTGGAAGGCACCTGTATATGCATTTCCAAGGAATTCTTCCTTTTAATAAAGTATAGGGGCCAATTCTGTTTTTAATAATAGACATTATCAGGTATTTGAAAGGCTCAGAAATAGAGAAAATGAAACCTTGCCAGTTGGAGCCCATGAGCTTGGATACAGCTGCCGGCTGGATAATTAGTCAGCAAGAAACAGAACTGGACTCCAAAATGAAAAAGCATCTTCGTCCAGGCCTCTGACACAGCGGAGAAACCACTGCCGACAAGACCCCAAGAGGCAGGCGCCTGGATTCAAACCCCGTGGGCTGCGGCCGCTTCACAGGCGGCCTTCCCCTGATGGCCAGAGCCCGCCCTGTAGGCCCCAGGGACCAAGGCCGAGAGGGTCACTGCCCACAGCCCTGCCCCACCCTGCCCAGGCTCCAGGCTTCCTGCGGAGCGCCTGGGAGCTGGGAGGGGCCCCGGCGCCGCGAAGGTGCCTTCTGACGGGGCTGAGCGGCGCAGACTGTGCGGAAACGCGCCCGCGGTGTCCCGGACGGCGGAGCACAGGACGCCGGGCACAGCCTCTGGGCCCGCGTGGACGCACCTGCAGGACCGCAAGGCTGGACTGAGCCTCGAGGACGGAGGACACAGCTCGCGCTTTGCCGTGAGCCACCGTTGGCCCCAGTGCCGCGGAAGGGCAGACGAGAGGGCTGCGCGCCCGAGTCCACGCGCGTCCCACGTGACCTCGTCCCGTAGCATTATACAAGCCGCGTGTGGCCAAGTGCGCCCTGCAAACGCGTGCGCTCATCTCGGCCACCCTGGTTCGCTCAGAGCTGTCGCCCTCGACAGACGACAGCGTTCCAGGCCGCAGCCCTCCACGATTCCCGTTACCTCGTTTGTCCTGAGAGCAGAGTGCTTTTCTAGATCTCTTTGTAGCAAATGCAGACCTTTATAAAGAGGCCTGAGCCCGGGGGAACGTTAGAGACTGTATTTGACGACAGTGCCTTCAAAGCAAAACGGAAGTTTGCCATAAACTCTGATAAGCCGCCTTCATATTTAGGCTAGCGGTGAAATCGGGATTGTTAGGCAAGTCCTGAAAATGCGCTCCATAGCAGACATGAGTGTCCGTAACGTGATCACCTCAGCCTCTTTTTTTAGCTCTTTGGGCAACAGGGATGGGTTCACAGTGAGGATTCTGGAGCTCGGTGGGAAAGGCAGGACGAGTAACCAGCTCAAAGGGGAGGGGACAGTCTTTCCCGTGGATTCCCTTTTTGGAAATGTTGACACTGAAAGGACAGTTCCTGACCTGCAGCTGTGAGGGACAACACTGCAGAGCCAGGGGACGTGCCGTGCCAGGCATCACTCACGATGCCCTGGCGCGGGCCCGGGGGCAGCACCGCCCAGGGCGGGCCTGTGAGGCTCCGGGGCACCACCAGTGCGAGATAACCATGTGGCCCAATGTACCCGGGTTGGTCCCTCCTCAACGCCTCACCAGCGTGCTCCCTGCCACCAAGCAAGGCTTGCCGGTAGGTGCCCCTTCCTGAAATCTCCCCCAGGCCCTCTGGGCTGGCAAGTGTGAGGGGGGCTGGGGGAGGGCGGTGGGGACCCCAGGGCGCTGCCCGGCGCGGCTCACAGCGGGCGCGGGCGCTCAGTTCACAGAGATCAGCCAGCGCCTGCTCTGCTCCTACCGCAGCGACGTCGACGCGCTCTTCTCCGAGGTGGACCGCTGCCTGGCCATCAACCGCAGCGTCCTGCAGCAGCTGGAGGAGCACTGTGGCCGCGAGCTCTCCGAAGAGGAGTGGGGCGAGATCCAGACCCAGGTAGGCACAGCCAGCCTGCCGGGGGCGGAGGGCCGGGCACCGTGTAGAGGGGCCTGGCATGTGTGTCTGCCCCCAGGGGCCCTGGACCCTCGTCACCCACTCTGGGGTGAGGCCAAGGGCCCTGGGTGTGGAATTCTGCTTTGATGAAGGCGTCTAGTGAGCAGTGAAAGCGCCAAGGGCAAAGGCCTCCCCACATGCCCCCCTCCTGCCCCCACCCCAAGCTTCCTGCCAGTCTCAGCCTGCCCGCCCCTTGCATCTGAGGAGAGAGACTCCAGACCCAGCAGGGGAAACACTTACTTAGAAATCACAAAATTGATAAAATGCATAAAGAAGTTTAGCGGCTACATAGTGTCAGAGGCTGCTTAATTAAAAGAAAGTCAGTTACTGAGGTTCAGATTTTATAAACTGTTTGTGTTTCGAAGTGGGTTATCCCAGGTGGGTTGCGGTCCCTTCCATTTTTCACAGGAATAGCAGAGCACAGACATATTAGCGTTATTTTAACCCAGGATGAAATGTCCTCACGTGTAGAAGACCCACGTCTGAGGGTGCCCGGTCCTCACCTAAACTTGGGACACTGCCCGCCAAGGCGAGACCTGCACGTGTGACCGCCTGGCCCTGTGTTGCAGGCCCTGCACCGGGAGGCCCCCGACTGCCCCATCTGCCTCACCGCGCTGGCCACTGGCGGCCCCGCGCCCGCACCGCGGGAGACGGTCCTGCTGTCCTGCTCACACGTGTTCCACCACGCGTGTCTCCGCGCCCTGGAGGAGTTCTCCCTGGGGGAGAGCACCCCTTTCCACGCGTGTCCTCTCTGCCGCTCCTGCTATCAGAAGAGGATTCTTGAATGTTGAATTCACAGGAAAAAAAATTATATAATTCAAGGGGGGAAGTGTTAACCTTGTTGTTGGTAGTTGTACATTAGGAAAGCTGACAATATTTTGAAAGCTGACAAACCCATCCGATTCTAGTCTTTATAGAGAGAAAACTTCAAATTCATGAGCTGAGTCAGCTGAAGTGAGGAACGGATTAAAAACTTCTATCTTGGATGCTCTGCAGTTTGCTGATTAGCTCGGCTTCCGGTTGGTTGGTTGGGCTGCTCGTGAGGGTAGAGGGTCCCCTCCTGCCCTCTTCGCAGCGTCTTTCCAGGCCTGCCCTGCAGCTGCAGCTTGTGTCCGACTGCGGACTGAAGCTAAACCTCTCAGAGCGCCCAAAGGCCCTCTGCCATTCAAATGCTGGCCTTGTAGTTGTCGCTTCGTCTCTATGGGATAAGTTACTGTTGACTCCAGCACTTTGAATACGTAAACCCAAGATAGAAAAATAAGATATTCAGCGGTTTCAACAGCAGTTCAGTCACTCAGTCGTGTCTGACTCTTTGTGATCCCCTGGACTGCAGCATGCCAGGCTTCCCTGTCCTTCACCAATTCCCGGAGTTCACTCTGTCGTCCCCTTCTCCTCCTGCCAAAGTATTGGATGCTTTAGTATCAGTCCTTCCAATGAACATTCAGGACTGATTTATTTTAAGGTTGATTAGTTTGATCTCCTTGCTGTCCAAGGGACTCTCAAGAGTCTTCTCCAACACCACGCTTCAAAAGCATTAATTCTTCAGCACTCAGCTTTCTTTATAGTCCAACTCTCACATCCGTACATGACCACTGGAAAAACCATAGCTTTGACTAGACGGACCTTGGTTGGCAAAGTAATGTCTCTGGTTTTCCATATGCNGACAGCTGAGGAAGGCTGGCTCCCGGACATGTCCCCTCCCCGCTTCCTCAGCAGAGCACAGCCTGCTGAGGAGGAAGGCCTGGTCAGTCTGATGCCCAGCCACACACCCAGAGCCTGCAGGGGGGCGCCCACAGAGCCCCAGGCACTCGGCGAGCACGGGAGGCCACTCAGGGCCGGCGTGACTGCGTCCTGGGCAGGCGGCGGGGCGCTGCTGCCCACTCCCGGCGACCCTGCCAGCTTCCGGAGCCCGCCTCTCACACTGTCCCTCTGACAGATCCTTCCAGGAAACTTGCTGCCTATTGGGCTCTGCCAACACAGGCAGCAGGTCTGCAGGAGGGTCAGCGGGGACGGAAGCCTGGGCTCGGCCGCCGTGGGAGGTGGCCCAGTGAAAACCCTGTGAGGGCCCCGGGGCACGCCTCACTTGGCCGTGACAGGTGACGGCAGATCAGGGAGCTTTCTTACTGAAAAGCTCCTGGAACGTCATGCCCAGCAGAGGCTCCGGAGCCATGCTTACAGGACAGGAAGACGCAGTGGGGTAGCCACTTCTCTGGGAAGACGACACTTTCTCAGGTCAAGCCACAGGCACCATGCAGACGTTTATACAATCACAGCACAGTCTCTCTGGGTCTCCATTGAAAACTCATCACGGATCAAGAAACAGTGGCGGCCCAGAGAGGCGTGAGTTTGGTGGGAGACTCACTTGTGATGCTGCCTAAATCCATAGATAACCCCTAAGTTTCGTTTTACCTGTCGAAGTAGCTGGGTATTTGGTTTATTCTCATTTTAGTAGTAAATTCCAGTTTTGTTTCATTTGATATGTATATCATTTTGAAATAATCTAGATGTACAGAGAGGTGAAACAATTCCCATAGAGCCTTCGCCTAGCTTCCCCTCATATTAACACGCCTTAGTAAAACTGTCGAAACCAGAAAACGAGCATTGAAACAATAGTGTTAACTGACCTACAGATTGGACCCACCGTCTCTGGGACGCCTTGTGAACAAGAATATTCTTTGCCAACAAGAATGCTCATGTCTAAACGAATGCATCTTCTACACTCTAAGTCAGGCGCATGTAGGGACGTCACCATGCCACGTGGGAGACAGAGGAGAATAAGCCACTCGCTGACCTGGGCGCAAGAAGTGAAGAGGACGTTTCAGTGTCCGTAACTCAAAACACACGGTTAGTGTTCGGTACACGAAGAGGGGCATATTCTTCAAACGGTGTGAGAAATACTAATTTGAGCTTTGGGTTACAGAGTTTAGACGTCAGCCCGATTCTTAAGGACTGGGTTTATGGAGAAGGCACAGACCACACACTGTTCACTGCCACGCCCCACAGCAGTCTCGTGGGGAAACAACGCTGATGGGTGGGAGCTGCGTTCAGGGCTCAGGGCAGACTGACGGCGGTGGCCTGAATGCCCGAGGGGCAGCCCTCTCCTTGGGAGCCCCCGGAGGGCGGGTCGGCAGGTGTGCCCCCAGCGGGTGCCCAGTTCCTGCAACTGTCCTTCCTGAGGGTAAGTTCACGCTTGGAAGTGGCTCGGAGTCCCAGGGGTAACTCCCCATCACGTCCACCACGTCCACGGGTGCTTCTCCTGGTGGACCCTCTTCTTTGCAGCCACCTTCCTGGGGCCCCACACCACACAGGGCCAGGGCCTCGGCCGCCTTGTGGGAAGCCACACTGTTGTTGCTCGGCACGTGGGAGTGGGTGTGTGGCAAGTGACAGCCTCGGTACGACCGCAACCGCAGTCCTTTCCTCAAAAGAAACGCGGGAGGACGGCTGGTTACCCACAGACGAAGCCTTCAGAGAGGTGATGTTTGGGCTTCCCAGGTGGTGCAGTGGCTAAGAACCCGCCTGCCAACGCAGGGGCCACGGGTTCGATCCCTGGGCCAGGAAGATCCCACACGCCTTGGGGCAGCTAATGAGCCTGGGCCCTCGGGTCCAGAGCTGCAACCACTGAGGCCCGTGCCCCATGACGAGACGCCCGCACACCGCAGGGAAGGGGAGTCCCCGCTCGCCGCAACCAGAGAGAAGCCCGTGCGGCCCAAATAAACACAGCTTTCAAAAAAGTAGGTCGGTTTGGCAACGGAAGTGTTCTGGGATTGATTTAGATGGTGATGTTTGCCCGACCCTGAGAATATACTCAAGGTTAGAGAAAAACCACGGGCCCAAAGTGGTCACCAGTATCACCATGCTAAAGCCCATGCTCCCTGGCCTACCTGCAGTCTCGGCCACCCCCAGAAACGTAACCTCGACCCACTGGTCTGGGGTCTCCCAGTCCTCACCAGGTGGTCTGTTGTGTGGACCCCCTCTACCCACCAGAGAGGAAGGGGCAGTCTGCACAATGGCACCCTTGCCGTTGCCTTCCCCAAAGATGCCTTGGCTTAAAAACACTCCTTCCTCTTCTTTGGCTCATAGCCCCCCTTGTCCTGCCCCCTCCCTGTAAACGAACACCTTCCATCCTGTACAAAAACCCCTGGATGCTTCCTCTAGCAGCAGGACGAGATGCTGCCCGAATCAAGCCTTCAGATCCCTGGATTAACGTGAATTTTGGTTTTGAACACTAACCACCAATGGACCGTACACTGCGGGAGTTTTATGGTGTGCGGTCAGGCCCCCCAGAATGGCCGTTCTCCTGCTCTCGTCTACCCCTGCTGGCCCGGTCCTCACCTCTCCTGCAGCCTACTCACCTGACTGACCTTCCCTCTTCCTCACAGAGCCTGACCAGTAACTGCCCACACGCCTGCCTGCCAGCCCCAGCTACTGAGCATCCTAAGCTTCCGACCAGAGGGGCTCCTTTGTGCTCCTGTTTTCCTGATACCCAGCCAGCCTGACGTCCCCCACCACTGATGTCCATCCCCCATCACTGATACCGCCCCCTACCCCGGGGCCAACCTGTAACTGATAGGCACCCCCACCCTCCACCCCACAGCCTGAAGAGTCACTCCAGGACCTTGCTTCAGAGGTAAGATCTCTGTCCAACAAACCACTGAGGTCTCTGTTGCTGCCGCCAGCCTCCTTCTCTGGTCTTGTGACGGGGCAGTTACAGGGCTTGCAGGCCTGTGGGGTGCAGCCTGACACGCGGCATGCGAGGTACATCTCAATGAAAGGAGTTGGGGCAAAATTCAGTAAATATTTTAAAAGCTCTTAGAGTAGGGAAGTCCTAAGTATGATACCAAAAAATTTATGAGAAATTGTAAAGTTTAACTGCTTCAAAATTTTAGATTTCCATATAGCAGAAAACAATGTGAACAAGATAAAAACAGGAAAAATATTTATGACAACAAAAATAAACATTTCCTACTGTAATAGATTTTATAAAAGAATAAGGATAAGAGATACCAAAAGTGGGCTAAGTATATTTAATAACCCATATTAAGTAGAAATATAAACAGTGGACTGATGCTGAAGCTGACCGTCCAATACTTTGGCCACCTGATGTGAAGAACCGACTCACTGGAAAAGACCCTGATGCTGGCAGGAGGAGAAGGGGACGAAAGGGTGAGATAGTTGGAGGGTATCACTGACCTGACGGACATGAGTTTGAGCAAGCTCCAGGAGTTGGCGATGCACAGGGAAGCCTGGTGTGCTCCTGTCTATAGGGTTGCAAAGAGTTGGACATGACTGAGCGACTCAACTGAAAAATTCTTTTTAAAGTTCCCCCACTGGTTACTAAAAACACAAGAAAAAACACCTTTTGCCCATCAGGTTGTCACTAACTTAAAAGAAGACTGGCAAAATCCAGGGTTAGCTAAATGCATGTCTCAGACATGCTGTTGATATGGTCTTTCTGGAAATAGTTTGCAGTGTGCATCCTCTTTGAACCATTTTCATTTCTAGGAATATGTGCCATTGTGACTTACAATAAGAAATACACATACGGTCTTCCTCCATTTCTGGCACACAGCTCTAAAGACCCTTGGAATTTCCTAAATGATAAGAGGATAAGAGTGTCTTTTGATATTCATAACAAGCCCCTTTCAACCACACTGGGCTTCTGTGAATGAAGTGACTTTTTTATTTAATTCAAGTGAAGTTGATTTACACAATTGTGTTCGCTTCACACATACAGCAAAGTGATTTGGTTATTCATACACGTGTGTGTGTGTGTATGTATTTATCTACATTCTTTTTTCCAGTTCTTTTTCATTGTATGAGTAGCTTGTCAAAAAATACTGAATATACGTCCCTATGGTATACGGTAAATCCTTGCTGTTTATCTTCTATATACCGTAGTATGCGTCTGTTAATCCCATACTCCTAGTTTATCCCCCCACCCTCCCCTTTTGGTAACCCTAAGTTTCTCGTCTATGCCTGAACGTGTTTTGGAAATAAGTTAACTGTACTACTCTCTGGCGCCCACGTCTAAGTGGTGTCATATTTGTCTTTCTCGTACTTCCTTCACTTAGTATGGTCATCTCTAGGCCCATCCATGTTGCTGCAAATGGCATTATTTCAATTTTTATGGCTAAGTAATATTCCATTGGGGCTTCCCTGGTGGCTCAGATGATAAAGAATCTGCCTGCAGTGCAGGAGATCCGGGTTTGACCCCTGGGTTGGGAAGATCTCCTGGAGGAGGGCATGGTAACCCACTCGAGTATTCTTGCCTGGAGAATTCCAGGACAGGATCCTGGTGGGGGGCCGCAGTCCACCGGGTCCTAGAGTCGGACGGGACTGGCAATCACTTCAGGACTCCACTGTGAGTCTGTGCCACGTCTTCTTTGCCCATCCCTCTGCTGATGGACATTTAGGTTGATTCCGTGTCTTGGCTACTGTGAACAGCGCTGCCATGAACACTGGGGTGCGTGCAGCTTTTCGAACTAGAGTTTTCTCCAGATGTATGCCCAGGAGTGGGGTTGCTGGGTCATATGGAAGCTCCAATTTACATTCCCACCAACAGTGTAGGAGGGTTTGCTTTTCTCCACACTGAATGGGGTGACTTTTGTAGACTCCCCAAAGATCGCCGGGGGAACCAGCCCCGTGACTAGGGGCTGAACTGTCAGCCCCACCCTCGTGACCTCTGGGGAGGGGAGGGGCTGGAGCTGAGCTCATCACCAGCAGCCAACCATGTAATCCAGCGCACCTGTAGGGCGGAGCCTCCTCCACACAAAGCTTCCGGGGGGAGGCTCTGGGAGGGTGGGGCGCCCCCTCCCCAAACCTGGCCTGGGGGTCTCTCCCAGCTGGCTGGTCCTGACCTGCATCCTTTATGGGAAGCAGGTCGTCAAGTGAATGAACTGGGGCCCAGCGTCCTGCGAGCAGCTCTGGAAGGGCTGGGCTGGAGGAGGGGCTCTTGGGCTCTGCTGTGGAGCGGGCTGGGCAGAGCGTGACGGCCTCTGGGCTCGGGATGTGCGTCTTAAGCGGGGGTGGGCAGTCAGGCTTACTGACACTCAGCCCCTCGCGTGTGAGGCTGCACTGCACTGCAGGACACCCAAGCAGTGACCCACAGAGGGCTGGAGAAATGCCTGGTGAGGGAAAACCCACACTGGTGGCCAGAGGTGAAACAGAAACCAGAAAGAGACTTTCATCACCAGCTCCTAAAGAGGGCAGAGCAGTGCGCTGAGACGCGTGTGCGAAGCCGTTCGTCAGCTCTTAGGGCAGCCAGAAACTGGAAATAAGCAGACACGCATCTGTATGGAGCTGGTTAGGCTACGGCCCCCACACATCAAGAGGTGGCCTATACAGACATCCCATGGAATGATGTAAACCTACGTGCTGGTAGGAAAAGAAGTTCATGAGCAAAGGATGCTCCACATACACACGACAATCCCGTGGGGGCATCCGGTGTGTCACAGAGCAGCCACGTGGAGTGACTGCGGCAGGCACACTCACTGCAACGGAGGAAATCGACGGGACGCCGCAACCGTCCGGCATCTTCGCCACGTTTTCACCAGCCCCGCCGCGCGGCTCTGCCGCATCGCAGTTCCCCGCCCAGGCGCTGAACCCGAGCAGCAGAAGTGCCACGTGCTAACGGCTGGACGCCAGGGAACTCCGCACTGCCCTTCCTAGACCAAGATTTGACGTCGATTTCAAGGACAAAGCCTCGTAAGAAAACTGTAATTAACACATCTCAACTTTCAAGTTTAACCAGAAAAACTTGATGTACAGACTCAAAAATGTTTTCTTGTTTAAAGTTTTCAACGTAGCCTACGTTGTTCCAAAGTCCTCATCACAATTTTAAGACACTAGGCCTTTAAGCAACCCCAATAGCTGAGGCATTTCCGTAAGGATCAGCGAGGACACATTTAGAAAAGCCCAGGTGGACCAGATAAACGCGGAGCAGCTTTCACGGACTGGTCTCAGCTGTTCCTACAGTAACCACCGCTAACAATTTAAGGCTCACCTTAGTTCCTCATAGGCTCTGCTACAACTAATTCTGACATACATCATCTTACAAATGTCAAGCCATCATGAGAGAACATTTAATTAAATTGTTAAAAATAACAGCCGATACTAAGGAGCACCTGATGTTCTGGGCCCTGCGCTTCGGCAGTGGCCTTGCGACCCCGCTCAGAGCCCTGCGCACAAGGGACACGCATGCAGGCGAGAAGCCACCCGGCTTCCACGACACGGCACGTAGGTAGGGTGCCCACTTTCTGACTGGTACAGCAGGTAACTGGCTGCCGTTGCCTAATCCTTTTCACAAGCGTGGGTCCTGCCCGTCTCACGCGTGGGGAAGGAGTGTGGAGTCGTGCGGAGACCGCGGCTATGACGAGCTCACAGTGGGCTCCGAGCCCAGGTCCGGGCCTGTGCTTGCCAGCACCAGCGGCTCTGCCGAAACCTCCCCAAAGGTGGAGTCACTGGGCTGCAGGAAACCCGCAGGGTTGAGAGTTGGGACGGGCACAGCAGAACCAGCATCTTTTAAGAAATTTTCCCAAACTGTTCTCTTCCTTCCAGGGTGATCAAGCCGCATTCTTGAAGCCCCGACATCTCACTCGTGGTTCCCTATCTGGTTCACCATCCTCACTAAGCACCATAAAAACAGGTAACGATTTTAAACAAGTCCCTTTGTTTGTCTCAGAGGCTCTGATGTTACAAGGCTCTGTCAACTAGTACAGGGGCTCCCCTATGAAAACAGGGCCTACCTTCCATCGGCTGTAATCGGTTAAGTAAAGGCTGTCTGGGAAGCAGGGTTTACAAAGTGGTGAAGGGTGAGGCCGGGAGCCAGCTGGCCCGGGGCTCACACTCTGCGCTCTGTGGGTCCTCGGGTGGGCTTTAGCTTCCTCGTCAGCACAGTGGGGGTACTAGCAGCACCTCCTTCCCAGGACTGTCATAAGGATTAAAAGAGCTGCTGCTGTTCAGTTGCTCAGTCGTGTCCGATTCTTTGCGACTCCATGGACTGCAGGCTTCCCTGTCCTTCACTATCTCCCCGAGTTTTCTAAAACTCATGTCCATTGACTCATTGATGCCATCCAACCATCTCATCCTCTGCTGCCCCTTCTCTGCCCACCCTCAATCTTTCCCAGCATCAGGGTCTTTTCCGAGAGTAGGCTGTTTGTATTAGGTGGCCAAATATTTTTAAAAACACACATATAAAATGCTCAGGACAGTGCTTGCCATAGGGAAGCACTACTTAAGTGTGTACTGCTATTATTGCTGCTGTTATTCCTGATTTAAAGCAGTAAGTCTCTTTGCAAGATATATACATAAAACTGGTTCAGCGCGGCGGGCGCGGGTGCGCAGCCATTGGGCCAGCGCGGGGCCGCGAGCGCCGGGCATGACGCGCTGAGCCGCGCTCGCCGCGCCGCGTGCGCCCCGCGCGGGTGCCTGTGCCGCCGCCCTCCGGTCCCGCCGCCCGTCGGCCGGCCGCGCCGCGCCCGCACCATGATCGCCGCCGCGTTCCTCGTCCTGCTGAGACCCTATAGCATCCAATGTGCCCTCTTCCTCCTGCTGCTTCTGCTGGGCACCATCGCCACCATCGTCTTCTTCTGCTGCTGGCACCGCAGGCTCCAGAAGGGGAGGCATCCCATGAAATCGGTCTTTTCGGGTCGTTCAAGGAGCCGAGGTGAGGCGCGTCGCGGCGGGCTTCCTCGGGGCCGGGGGACCGCTCGGCGGGTCTGGAGCGGGGAGCGCGGCTCGCTCCCTCCGCGCCGCTGCCCCCTCCGCGTCCTCGCTCTCCCTCCCCCGGCCGGGTGAGCTTCGGTGTTTGCAGCCCCGGCCGCCTCCTCGGGTCCGCCGGGTCGTGGTGCCCGCGGCGCGCAGAGCTCCGGGAGAGGGGAGGCGGCGGACGCTCGGGCTCGGCGCCTGAGCCCCGGGCCGCCGAGCCGAGTCCAGGCTGCGGCAGCCGCCTCCACCCGCGCCCCCCGGCGCCGGAGTCTGGGGCAGGGAGACTTCGGGGCGCCCCAACTCCCCCAAAACTTTCCCTGAAACTTCTAAACTGATGGCCTAGCAGCCAACCCGCCCTGCGAGCTGTCCCCACTGCGTTCGAGGCGTCCGGAACGCGCCTTCCGGCCCCCGGCCCCCCAGGTAAGTCGTCGGTGACTCGGCAGGTGAAGAACAAGGAGTTAACTGAAATCTCGTTTTTCTCTTTTTTTTTCTCCCCCAGATGCTGTTCTGAGATCTCACCACTTTCGTTCCGAGGTAATTTATTTAGCGCGCACGCTCAAGGTCAGAAGAAGTTCTCTTTCCTGGGTACCAGTATTAATCATAGGCGTGTTTAGAAGCCAGTAGGGAGGGTGTTCAATGGCGAGCCCACAGCCCCCAAGCCAAAAGGGACATGTTTGCTTTGAAGCGACTCCCCAGCATGAGTTCCCCGGGAGTGGTTTTGGCAGATTTCTTGAGCCGCTGTGCTGGAAGGGGAGAGACAGCCCCTAAAAGCGGCCTGACCTCAGAAACGCAGCCTTGTGGTGACTGTCAGCCTCCTTGACCATCTGGAAGTGGCCGGAAGCTTTCTGGGCGCAGTCAGCCAGCCGCCGCTGATCACTTGGGTATCCAACCGCCCTGGGAGCTTTTAGGGAGTTAGTGCAGGGCAATTTGATCCGTGTACATTACCTTTTAGACTTCCAAGTTTGTATTCCTGTTCACCCAGAGAGCGCTCCATGTTTTACTAGGGACATGACTTTTGCAAAGTGATAATGATAGTGATCCGGCTTTACCCTCAAAAGGTGAACCATCCATCCCTCCTTAAACAGGTGACC
>SPDY01014838.1:15983-27232 GCA_006461725.1 Moschus chrysogaster | reverse complement strand
CTCCAATGCATGAAAGTGAAAAGGGAAAGTGAAGTTGCTCAGTCGTGTCTGACTCTTAGCCACCCCATGGACTGCAGCCTACCAGGCTCCTCCGTCAATGGGAGTTTCCAGGCAAGAGTACTGGAATGGGGTGCCATCGCCTTCTCCGGCTATTAAATGCTATCATGATCCAATTATTATAGGACGGCAGCCCAGGATATGGCTTCCGATTGCTGCTTTTTCCCTTTGTTTTTAATCATAGAATAGTGTTAGTGGCTCAGTTGTGTCTGACTCTTTGCAACCCCACGGACTGTAGCTTGCCAGGCTCCTCTGTCTAGGATTTCCCAGGCAAGAATACTGGAGTGGATGGCCATTTCCTTCTCGAAGCGATCTTTCCAACCCAGGGATCAAACCCAGCCTCCTGCATTGCAGGCGGATTCCCTACTGTCTGAGCCCCCAGGGGAGCCCAATCATAGAATAATAAACATGAAATTTACCATTTTTAAGCATGCAGTTCATCGTTGTTTTGCCTACATCACCACCACCCATCCCCAAAACTTTTGTCCTGTTTCCCATTAAACCCTAACTCAAAGATCTAAGAATAAGATCTAAAACTATAAAGTCTTGGGAGAAAGCATAGGGGAAAAGCCTCTTGAGACTGGATTCTCACAGGTCCTTCCCCAAGCGTCTCCTTACGCCTCTGTGACATTCTCATCAGCAAATCAATACAGAGGAGACTTCATCTCACACCCTTCGCTGGCAGGTAACACAACCTGGATGCAGAGAAGGCAGGACCATGCCATACACGGGGCCGGGTGGCCTGAACACACCACGTTCAAGCTGGGTCTGAGGACGAGGCATGGGAGGGCTTGGCATCAAGGCAGACAGCATCTTAGAGCAGAAGCTCTTTGCTGGGGTGATGAGCAGGACTCTCGGGCTCCCGGGGCTGAAGGAGAGGAACCACCCTCAGGGAGGCCTCCTGGGCTGTGAGGGAGGCTCTGTGTGTGTGTGTGCATCTGTAAAATTACATGTAACAGCAACATTACACCGTATGTGCATGAACAACTACATCACACAACTACGTACTATCTGTGTACAGACTTGCGGGCAGTCTGCCGTTGCATGCACCACACTCCTCAGTACCCCAGAGGGGCCTCTGGGCCCAGGGCACCCGCCTTGCTCTCTGAGGTCTCATCCTGAACTTGCGCTTTCACCCCAGTGTACCATGGCCACAGGGCAACCTGTCTGGGGTCACAGCTCATCTTCTGTGGACCTGGCCATCAGCACAGGTCTGCTGACTGCATTCTGGGTCTGCCTCCAAGTTTCACCACCTGCAGGAAGATGGTTGAAAATGTGGAATCTCAGCTCTGGTGGGAATACGGGCAATAACCTCCTCAAAGTCACATCACAAATGAGAAAACAAATGCTTTTCCTGAAGTCACAGCTCAGGCCCACAACAGAGCTGGCATGGCTGCCCTCTGTCCCCTGGACCATGAGAAAGTCCAGGCGCTCATCACCACAGGCCTTGGATGTGATACCGAACTAAACAAGAAAATCCTTTGGAAGAACTCAGGCAGTATAGTTGCAACAACAGCAGCAATAATAATAATAAAAGTAGTTTGTGATTTGGGGAAGATCAGATCAAGACTCCCAAAGCCCTCACCTCCCTGACTCCCCCTCCACCCATCAGGCCAGGATCAGAGAGCCTGACCAAGGTCTCCAAGTGGTAGATTTGGGGTTCGACCTCAAGGTTTTCCAAGTTTGTCACCAGGCACTTCAGAGGTTCCCCTAAGAGAGGACAGGGCAGGGGAGCCTCCCAGTCTCCCTGCGGTCGCCCCAGAAGAGACTGGTCCTCTCACCCCCCACAAGCAACCATCACATAGTGAGGAGAAGTGCTGATCAGATAAATCAGGACAGAAGGTGATTTGTGGGCTTTGTGGGCTCATGCTGGAGACCCTGGAGCCTCCCCAGAAAATGGCCAGCTCTGAACTCAGCGGGATCTTTTTACCATCCCGAGAAAGGCAGACACGATACGTGGACCCATGCCGGGGTCTCTGGGGATGGCATGATAAAGGGTCTCCCCTCACGGACGACAGGAAGGAAAACCACCATTTCCCAGCTGGGACCAGAGTGCGGGAGAGCTCACACGATGGAAAAGCGAAATTGTCTGTTGTAAAGGAGCTTGGTTAGAATCACATAAACGACGTGACAGCGTGTACTGTGCTGGCTCTAATGCACCCACAGCATGAACACACCCAAAGCCGAGGCCACGGTGCCACCATCCTACAGGCATGGCGGTGAGAAGGAGGAAGGTCGAATAAGTGGAGTCTGCCGGGGTCTCCCCCGGAGATGGGGCGGCGGGCCGCTGGCTGTTCACACCGCAGTCAAGCCTACGAGCACAGGAGGCATCCAGCAGCTCCCTCACTTAACTCTTCCACCAGCTGAAGATGGACTTCCCGCAGCTCAGCTTCTGAAACCTCTTCTACAAGAAAGGAGGTGCCTGTGGGTTGGCCTACTGTGGGGCACCTGACAGCTTCGTAGCCTAAGTTAACAGATTAGCACGCGTGCTCGTCCCTTAGCCTCCGGAGAATCACCTTCAACTGTGTTAGCTGAATGATCGCCTGGAGAGAACCAGCTCTGGAGAAAGCGGAAGTGCTGAGTTTCTGGAGAAGGATGTGGGTCCACAGGGCTGTCCTTGCCCAAGCTCTGGAGCCTGCAGACTGTCTGCTCCAGAGTCTCACACAAGCCAGCCCCGAGCAGATGGCCCCCTCCTTCGTCTGAGTCCACAGCAGCCCCCAGGAACCGAGGGGCCTCCAGCCGTGTAGGCTTCTGTGGGGTGGGCTGAAAGGACGAAAGCAAAGGAAGATGCAGGACCACAAGTGCTGTGATGATCCGAGGTATCGGCCACAAGGTGCAGTTTCAGTTACGTAGGTGGGATTCCGTAGGAAAACCTTAACAAAGAAGAAAGTCCGAACGCAGCTTCGAGAAGCGTCTCTCCTCCTTTGTGGGAACTGATAAAACACCCTGTGCCCTGAGGAGTTCTTTCCGTCCACACTGAAGAACCCTGTGCCCGCTGGCTTCAGGCTTGGGCGTCCCCTGCTGGGATTCCCATGTGTCACACACATTGTTCTCTGTGAGACATGCACACTTATGAGCCAGGAGCCTGGACCACCCCCTGACAAGGCCACTGACCACTCGAGTCACCCACTCATCACCGACGTCCCTCTGATCCTCAGGCATCTCACAGACAGACTGAACGGTGGTCTGAGGACCCTCCACTCCATACAGACTGCAACGCTGAAATCAAAGGACTCTGCACATGGGTCCCAAGTGAGGGCTGGGGAGACAGAGGGGCTGGAGGGTGAGGCCCCAGTGCAGACGTGAGCAGGACACTGGAAGGACCTCGACATCTGGAAGGCCACCCGCCACCACAGCCAGCAGAGGACAGCAGAGTCACAGGCCGTATCACATTCTGAGGACTCAGCCCGGACACGGACACCCCGGAGCCTCTCTCCTTCCTCGGACGCTCCCGGAGTCAATAATCAGCAGAGATAGCCTCACAGCGCTTTCAGCTCCTCTTCGCCAAAGTTGCTGAGCATCACAGGAGGGACGGAAGCGGGCGGCTCAGGCCTGTCCTCCCTCCCCAACACCGGAGAGCAACCACCTGCTCCAGAACTAAGGGTTGGTTCCGCCCTGAGGAGCTGGCTCCCTTTCCACCCCTGCTGCAAGAAACTACTCCCGGGCGAAAGGCTGAAACTCACACACGTGTCCTCTTACCACTCTGGAGGCCAGAGTGCAAACAGCTCCAACATACCAGATCCAAGGGGTCCACAGGGCAGCTCCTTCTGGAGGCTCCGGGGAGATGCTCTGCTCCCCGGCCTTCTCGGCATCTGTGGCTCCCAGGCTCGCATCACAGGGACCCTGCCTCACCCCCCGGGGCCCCTCACACCATCACCCCTGCCTCCCTCCCCATCGTGATGACCCTTGCCTTGACTTTGCTTCTCTATTAGGTGAAAAATTCTCAGTATAGTTTTAATGCATTTCTCCAGTTATGAATGAGATTGAGTCTAAGATCCATTTGTTCTTCTTTATATATGAACTTTTTGTATACATTTTTTCCTATTGGATTGTTAACTTTTAAAAAATAAATTATAAGGTGATCTTCACCTACTAGGAAAATGAGCCTTGTGTCTGTGACATGAATTACAAATATTTTCCCTAATTTTTCATTTGTCTTGTGATTTTTTTTGCCTGTTATACTTGTCATTAAAAATATTTGATTTTATTGTGGTTCAATTACTTAATCTATTATCTACATGTTCTAGGTTTGGTTTCGTACTTAGAAAGGCCTTCCACATCCCAAAATTCAGGGGAAAAAATACTAGTTTTATGATAAATANGAGCCTCTCTCCTTCCTCGGACGCTCCCGGAGTCAATAATCAGCAGAGATAGCCTCACAGCGCTTTCAGCTCCTCTTCGCCAAAGTTGCTGAGCATCACAGGAGGGACGGAAGCGGGCGGCTCAGGCCTGTCCTCCCTCCCCAACACCGGAGAGCAACCACCTGCTCCAGAACTAAGGGTTGGTTCCGCCCTGAGGAGCTGGCTCCCTTTCCACCCCTGCTGCAAGAAACTACTCCCGGGCGAAAGGCTGAAACTCACACACGTGTCCTCTTACCACTCTGGAGGCCAGAGTGCAAACAGCTCCAACATACCAGATCCAAGGGGTCCACAGGGCAGCTCCTTCTGGAGGCTCCGGGGAGATGCTCTGCTCCCCGGCCTTCTCGGCATCTGTGGCTCCCAGGCTCGCATCACAGGGACCCTGCCTCACCCCCTGGGGCCCTCACACCATCACCCCTGCCTCCCTCCCCATCGTGATGACCCTTGCCTTGACTTTGCTTCTCTATTAGGTGAAAAATTCTCAGTATAGTTTTAATGCATTTCTCCAGTTATGAATGAGATTGAGTCTAAGATCCATTTGTTCTTCTTTATATATGAACTTTTTGTATACATTTTTTCCTATTGGATTGTTAACTTTTAAAAAATAAATTATAAGGTGATCTTCACCTACTAGGAAAATGAGCCTTGTGTCTGTGACATGAATTACAAATATTTTCCCTAATTTTTCATTTGTCTTGTGATTTTTTTTGCCTGTTATACTTGTCATTAAAAATATTTGATTTTATTGTGGTTCAATTACTTAATCTATTATCTACATGTTCTAGGTTTGGTTTCGTACTTAGAAAGGCCTTCCACATCCCAAAATTCAGGGGAAAAAATACTAGTTTTATGATAAATAATTTTTCATACTTTTTATAATTTAAATCTTTGGTTCATTTGGTATTTATTTGGGTGGGAAGTGTGATGCAAGAGTCCCATTTTATTAATTTATTTTTAGAAGAGTGCTACCCAGAGTCCCAATACTGTGCTAAGCAATAATAAGCCAGATAACCACAATGGTGTGATCACTCACCTAGAACTAGACATCCTGGAATGCAAAGTCAAGTGGGCCTTGGGAAGCATCACTATGAACAAAGCTAGTGGAGGTGATGGAATTCCAGCTGAGCTGTTTCAAATCCTAAAAGATGATGCTCTGAAAGTATTACATTCAATATGCCAGCAAATTTGGAAAATTCAGCAGTGGCCACAAGACTGGAAAAGGTCAATTTTCATTCCAATCCCAAAGAAAGGCAATGCCAAAGAATGCTCAAATGCAACTACCATACAGTTGCGCTCATTTCATATGCTAGCAAGGTAATGCTCAAAATCCTTCAAGCTAGGTTTCAGCAGTACCTGAACCAAGAACTTCCAGACGTTCAAGCTGGATTTAGAAAAGGCAGAGGAATCAAAGATGAAAGACTTCTGCTTCATTGGTTACACTAAAACCTTTGACTCTGTGAATCACAACAAACTGTGGAAAATTCTTAAAGAGACAGGAATACCAGGCCGCCTTACCTGTCTTCTGAGAAACCTGTGTGCAGATCAAGATGCAACAGTTAGAACCAGACATGGAACTATGGATTGGTTCAAAATTGGGAAAGGAGTATGACAAGGCTATATATTGTCATCCTGCTTATTTAACTTATATGCAGAGTACACCATGCAAAACGCTGGACTGAAGGAATCACAAGCTGGAATCAAGATTGCCGAGAAAAATATCCACAACTTCAGATTTGCAGATGACACCACTCTAATGGCAGAAAGGAAAGAGGAAGTAAAGAGCCTCTTGATGAGGGTGAAAGAGGAAAGTGAAAAAGCTGATCTAAAATTCAACATTCAAAAACCTAAGATCATGGCATCCGATCCCATTACTTCATGGCAAACAGATGGAGAAAAAGTGGAAGCAGTGACCGATTTTATTTTCTTGGGCTGAAAAATCACTGTGGACAGTGACTGCAGCCAAGAAATTAAAAGATGCTTGCTCCTTGGAAGGACAGTTTATGACAAACCTAGACAGCATATTAAAAGGCAGAGACATCACTTGTTGACAAAGATCCATCTAGTCAAAGCTATGGTTTTTCCAGAAGTCATGTACGGATGTGAGAGTTGGACCATAAAGAAGGCTGAGCACCAAAGAATTGATACTTTCAAATTGTGTTCTGGAGAAGACTTTTGAGAGTCCCTTGAACAGCAAGGACATCAAACCAATCAATCCTAAAATAAATCAACTGTGAAAATTCATTGGAAGGGCTGATGTTGAAGCTCAAGCTCCAATATTTTGGCCACCTGACTCAAAGAGCAGACTCATTGGAAAAGACCTTGATGCTGGGAAGGATTAAGGGCAGGAGGAGAAAGGGTCGATAGAGGTCGAGATGGTTGGATGAAATTACCAACTCAATGAACAAGAGTTTGAACGTATTTCAGGAGATGCTGAAGCACAGGGAAGCCTGGCATGCTGCAGTCTCTGGGGTCACAAAGAGTCGGACAAGACTGAGAGACTGAACAGCAACAATCTGTCTTTATCATGTAATAAACTGCAGGGTAGGTTATTTCTGGGTGCGCTCCTCTGGGCCAGTGATAACTCCTATCCAGAAACAAGCAGCACCTAACAGTACAATTTAAAACCTAGCAGTGCCAGATTTCACTTATTTTTTCATCTAATTATGATTCCTGCTAATTTTTCAGTTTAACTTTCTACTCACCCAACGTGTTCTGTTTGGAATTGTTGCTGTTAGTCGCTCAGTTGTGTCTGATTCCTTGTGATCCCATGGACTGTGGCCCACTAGGCTCCTCTGTTCTCCAGGCAAGAACACTGGAGTGGGTTGCCATTTCCTTCTTCAGGAATTGTTGCTAACATTGTACTAAACGTACAGGACAGTTTAGGAAGAAGTGATTCCTGACGAGTATCCCAAATAGATACTCTTTTTCATTTTTCAATTCTTTCGCTTCCCACACTGTTTCAAATTTTTAATCAGATAGACTTTCAGATTTTTTAAATTTATTTTTAAAGTTGTCTTTTGATATTTTCATGTGAATGGCTGCAACTCCAAATCAGCTCTTTAACAATTCTAACTGGATATTTTTAGTATATGTGAACAGCATCAATTTCTATATATTTTATTACTAGTAACCACTTCACCAAATTCTCTTACCTGCAATAAATTTTCTATCTATTTTCTTGTATTTATCAAGTAAACAATTGTGTTTCTGCAAATGGCAATAATTTTAACTCTTTCCAATTTTCAGAACTTGTTTTCTTGTCTCATTTAACTGTATTAGCTAGTGCCTCCAGCAGAATATTAAATAATAGTGATGATAATTGTTTTCCAAACTAGTTTTGTTCCTGCCTTAATGGGAAAGTTTCTTGTGTTTCCCTATTACACACAAAGACACAAGCTTGAAACTTGTATTCTAACACTAACAAAATACATATCCAATCCCACGATAAAGGAGAAACAGAATCACAAAAGTGTTTAAAATCATGTATGGAAGTTATTATACACTATATAGATGTTACACATATTATAAAGATGTTTTAACAGGTGCTTTTTTACCACCTATGGAAATTTGAAGTCATTTTTCCCTTTTACATTTTTTTCTCCAAAAGAGCAAACTTTGATAATGTTTACTTATTTTCTGCTTTTAAAATTCATTTATTACTATTGTTATCTTTAATTGATTCCTTTTGCTTTCCTAAAATTTATGTACTTGCTAATTTTTCCAAATTTTACATTGAATACTTAATTTATTTTAATTTTTCTTATTTATTTTATGGTATAATTATTTAAGATTATACACTTTCCTCTTAGCACTGCTGTAGTTCTAATCCATCAGTTTCAACATATTTTATGATTATTATTTCCAAGAGATTCTGAGATTTCAGTTTTTATTCTCTTTTTTAATCTGAAAGAAAGTGAAAGTGAAAGATGCTCAGCCGTGTCTAACTCTGCAACCCCATGAACCATACAAGGAATGGAATTCTCCAGGCCAGAGTACTAGAGTGGGTAGCCATTCCCTTCTCCAGGGAATCTTGTTAATCCAGGGATCAAACATAAGTCTCCCACATTGCAGGCGGATTCTTTACCAGCTGAGCTACCAGGGAAGCCCCTTCTTTATCTGAGTTTCTTTTAATTATTTTTGATTGTTCTTTTTTTTCATTTTAATTTTTCAGTTAGTGAGATTTTTATTTGTCTATCTTATCTTATGACTTTTGTAGATAATATGTGTTATGATTTTGTGGTTAATTTCTATCTTTAATGCATTATGACCAGAGTATGTAATCTGAACTGTCTCTTTATGTTCATATTCTAACAGGTGTGAGGTGGTATTTCACTGTGGGTTTGATTTACATTTCCCTAATGATCAGAGATGCTAAGTCCCTTTTCATTTATCTGTTGGCCATTTGTATATTATCTCTGAAGAAAATTTGCTAAGATCTTTTGTCTATTTTTCATTGGCTAATTTGGGTTTGTTGGGGGGCAGGGAGTTGTTGCTATTGTGTTGTAGGAATTCCTTATACCTTTGTGGGTATTAGCCCTTTATAAGATGCATAGTTTGCAAGTGTAATATTTTCTCCTGTTTCAATGATTGCTTTTTCATTTCATCAACTGCTTCCTTTGCTGTGAGGAGCCTTCTAGTTTGATGTAATCCCTCCTATTTATTGTTGCCTTTGTTGACTGTGTTATACCCAAAAAATCATTGCCAAGACCAATTATGACACTATTTTCTGATGAATATTCTTTGTTGGTCATTTTTCAACTTTCTTCCTTTTTATAATCTTTTAAAAATATAACAAGTGCTATGTGTGTGTGTGTGTGCTCAGTCATGTCCGACTCTCTGCAGTCCCATGAACTGAAGCTGCCAGGTTTCTCTGTCCCTGGGATTCTCCAGGCAAGAATACTGGAGTGGGTTGTCGTCTCCTTCTCCAAGGGATCTTCCCGACCCAGGGATCAAAGCTGCATCTCCTGCATTAGCTGGCAGATTCTTTATCACTGAGCCATCTGGGAGGCCCTGATGGCTTCCCAGAAAATTTGCAGAAAAGTTATGCAGATAAAGGACCAAGGCTGCATTGACAAGTAACAGCAATTCTGGTGTGAGGCTGTGGGAGTGAGTGTGTTCTTGTAGCTCTCATGGCTCACAGGCTGGCGGTTAACAGGCTACAGAGCAGCCCCCCTGATTCTAACTCATCAGCAGACAGCTTCCTGCCAGAGTGGTGTATATGCGTCCTGTCCAATCCCACCTTTCAGGCCTCGTCCAGACCATCTTAGTCCAGAGAAAGACAGCAGCAGCCCATACACCTGTCTCTTATGGTTCCAAACTGATCACCTTGCCAGGCGAGCTCCACTCTACTGGGCTTGCACCATACAGAAGTAACAAAATGATGATAAGTACATGCCTGCCAATAATTCCTTTTTGTTATCCTCGCTGACCTAAGGTTGTGATGTTGACCTGATATTTTTTCCACTGAATACCTGAGCTCCACTCTGTCTCTAATCACCAAGACATGGAGGGGGCAACATCCACCATCTAGTTCAGTTCAGCTCAGTCGTGTCCCACTCTTTGTGACCCCATGGACTGCAGCACACCAGGCCTCCCTGTCTATCACCAACTCCCAGAGCTTACCAAACTCGTGTCCATTGAGTCCGTGATGCCATCCAACCATCTCATCCTCTGCCATCCCCTTCTCCTCCCACCTTCAATCTTTCCCAGCATCAGGGTCTTTTCAAATGAGTCAGTTCTTTGCATCAGGTGTCCCAAGTATTGGAGTTTCAGCTTCAGTGAACATGTTCATGTCCTTCCAATGAACATTCAGGACTGCCTTCCTTCACCATCTAAGTTACCCTTTAAACCAGGGAACGGCAGGACTAACTCACAACACTGGGGTCGCTGGGCTTTTCTCACCCACGTTCTCGTCCTGCAAGGCCCTCTCCCATCGCAGGCCAGCCCAGGCCTCCCCTGCAGCTCTGCTCCTGAAACACCTGGCATCATTTCTCCATCAGCCCTCTCCTTGCACAAGGACACCTAAGTCTGACCCAAACCTGACCAACTGCACCTGTGAGTCCCAGCTCCCAGACTGTTTGCACCCAGAGTGCAGAACCCACCCACACAGCTGCAAGGTGTAGGTCTCTGGTGGATGGTGGGGGCTGGCCCAGCTGAGACCCTTCTGCTTGCTCTGTGGGGCTAGGCGACCGGGCGGCTGCTTTTCCCACTACCTGACCCCAAGGTTCACAAGAGATGACTCCTAATTGACTTGTGTAAAGCCCTGGTCAGGAGGGTATGCTGGTCTGCTCAGCACCCAGGCACCCAGGCCCGAGACATGGGCTCTGCTGACTGCTCCAGACAAGAGACCAAGATCCAGGCTCGGGGGGGCAGGCCTTCATCAGGTCACATATAGTCTGGCTTGAGATCAGGTTGAAAAATCAATTTAAACAGAACAAAAAAGCATGTCTATAAGGCTGGGGAAAAAACAGGGGAACGAATTATGGCTTCTCTTTGTGAGCCATCTCTGCCTGGCGAGCCTGCCTCTCCTGTGGGGTCCCCCCCGCAACTTGGCAACCTGGTTGTGACGTTTGGCAGTCACAGGCTTTCTTTTTCTTTTTTGCTGTTATTAATCTTTCATCGTGTAGCATTAGCACACAAGATGTCTGACACCCTCACTGTGTTCTACAATTAGTTTCCGAGTGACCATGTTAATAACACTGACATTAGCCATGTTCATCTGAGGATTATGCTCCATAACCGCTTGACTCGATCTGGTGTTTGTAATTAGATGGTCTGAATCTTAGTGATGCAGGACCTGGTACCCCAAGGTAAGAATGCAAAGATGCATTTCCT
>SPDY01014837.1:93431-105775 GCA_006461725.1 Moschus chrysogaster | reverse complement strand
GAGCCTCTTGATGAGATTGGAGATGATATATTGTAAAGTGCATCATCATTCTGAAAATCTGTGTAATTTGGTAAATTAGTATTTTTGGAAAATACCAATGTGTGATGTTACAAAGTCACCAGTGGGGAAAGGTCAATTCAGAGAGCAAGAGGATCACAGGATTTTAATGTACAGAGAGTGACCGGTCCATCCATCTGGATTCAGATTCCACATTAAATAAACTACTTTTGTTAAGATTCTGTGTAGCATCAGAGAACGTTGCCACCTTTCTGACGGGCTGTTCACATACTCTTCCTTTTCCAGTTACATATCCGTGAGCTTACATTTCCCTCTTCTTTTTTAAGCAAAGTGGTAGGACAG
The DNA here is from genome assembly GCA_006461725.1 of Moschus chrysogaster. Lineage (NCBI taxonomy): Eukaryota > Metazoa > Chordata > Mammalia > Artiodactyla > Moschidae > Moschus > Moschus chrysogaster. Next base: position 105,415 of record SPDY01014837.1, on the reverse strand, counting down.
ATTGAATGCAGATACAGAGGTGAGGATCTAGCTGACTTCCATTATGCTGGGTTTTAAAGAAATATGAAACCATGTAAGCAGTGTCACTCTTCTTAATCTCATTTAAAATATACCTGTTACTTTAAATGAATTAATGAATAATTAATTTTTACATTTTTCAGCTTCACTTTCTAATGTGTTAAATATTGATTGATGTAACCCACATAAACAAAAGGTCTTTGGTATCCTCAGTAATTGTTAAGAGTATAAAGGGGGTTCTGAGACCAAAAGTTGTGAGAACCACTGAGCTGGGTGGTAGGAAAAAAGTTCCTCAGTTTTCTCCTCAGTCCTTAAAACGTGGAAAACCTCAGAACTGGGCTTTTTCCTTCCTTCTTCTCTCCTTTCTCCCTGGGCCTTCTGCCTTCACTGTACGTCAGGCTTCCATTTTGCTTCTTAAAGTTTTTATTTATTTTTGGCTGCTCTGGGTCTTCGATGCTGCACACGGGCTTTCTCCAGTCGTGGGGAGCGAGGGCGACTCTCTTGTTGCAGAGCACGGGCTCCAGAGCACAGGCTCCACAGTTGGGGTTCACGGGCTCAGTTGCCCCATGGGGTGTGGACCAGGGATTGAACCTGCGTCCCTGGGTTCTTGACCCCTGGACCCCAGGGAAGCCCCACACTTCCTTTTTAGAAGGCGAGGGGGTAGATGCTGAGAGTAGGGTCCTGCGGGTCTGGTGTTCTCCTGTGTGCTTGCTTAGCCACTCTGCATCCCTCACAGTGTCGTGGTCTCTGAAGCCGGGCATCAAGGAGTGGTCAGTCATTCTCAGTTTTTACATTTCACAGAAACAGGAAAATGAGAGATTTCCAACAGGTGTTGAGATAACAGCATCGTTTTTTGATTAGCAGAGACATTACTTTGCCAACAAAGGTCTGTCTAGTCAAGGCTATGGTTTTTCCCGTGGTCATGTATGGATGTGAGAGTTGGACTGTAAAGAANTCAGAGAATGAGATGGCTGGATGGCATCACCGACTCTGTGGACATGAGTTTGTGTGAACTCCGGGAGTTGGTGATGGACAGGGAGGCCTGGCGTGTTGTGATTCATGGGGTCGCGGAGAGTCGGACACGACTGAGCGACTGAACTGAACTGACTGAACTGAATCAGAAAAGTGGGGCTGCCTTGGTGGCTCAGTGGTAAAGAATCACCTGCAATGCAGGAGACACGGATTCGATCCCTGAGTTGGGAAGATCCCCTGGAGGAGGGCATGGCAACCCACTCCAGTGTTCTTGCCTGGAGAATCCCATGGACAGAGGAGCCTGGTGGGCTACAGTCCACGGGGTCACACATAGTCGGACATGACTGAGTGACTAAGCAGCAGCAGCAGTCAGAAAAAAATTCAGTTGACTAGAACGTTCCCTACCTCTGTGGATCTCCAGGCTTTAGTGTAAAGGTCTCCGTGTGACTGTGTGCCAGTTCTGTCGCTGAACAGCTGTGCTTGTGTGTCCCGGCAGTGCTTTCTGTGTCTGGCGTCTGGTGGTGGTGGTCTGGCGGCCTCCCTTCTGTGGCGCTGCTGCTGGTGCCCGTGAATGCAGGGGCAGGACGCTAGTGGTGATGCCCAGCAGGCCATCCCAAGTTCACGTCAGACTTGATCTCAAAAGTTGCATTTACAGAATTAAAAACAGTTTTGATGATGCATTTTATATCCCTGTTGAAATGTGGCAGTTGGCTAAGGAAGACTTTTCATCTTTGAATACTGTGATGAACAAAGCTCGCGCCTCACCTCTTTGTGAGATGGCGTTTCTGTTTCTGGCACCCCTCCGCCAGGTGTCACCTCAACTGCTCGAACCTTATTTTCTCTCCAGGCATCTTCTGATGTCCCAGCAGACCCTGAGGAACGTGCCACCCATAGTGTTTGTTCAGGACAAAAAATATGCAGCTGTGGTGGAGGTAAGGCTTTTACATAATTGCCTCTTTACTGTGTCAACTTCTGTATGCGTGAGGTTTTACATTTAAGTTTTATATATTCAAAAGAATACTGTGTACAGATTTTAAAAGGTAATATTTGGAAAGGTACAAATGAAAAGTAGGGCTCCTGTGCTCCTGTCCTCAGCCCGGTTCCCCAGAGGAAGCCACATTGCATAGCTTTAATTTTTTGATGCTCGTCAGTGTCACCCTCAAAACCACAACCCTGTAGTTGTAGTTTGAGTATCACACTCAAAAACTGCAACCCTGTCTCTTGGTTCATAAATGTGACACAGTCAGAGCTGCCCCCTGAGTGTGCCGCTGCCTCTCGCCTCCCTGGGTTTTGGTCTGTCTGTGGTTACTTTACATCATCAAAGCTAACACACTTACATTCTGTCCTGGAACTGTCATTGTTTCATAGTTGTTTTAGGGTTAGGGTTAGTACAGGTTAGTACTAGGGTTAGTACTTGTTTTAAGTACAGGTTTTCGAGGTTAAAAACCTGTTAACATACATGCATTTTTCATCTGGTGGTAGTTCCTTGGTTATTAAGGTGTCTTACACCTTCACAGGCTCAGTGAAGCCGCCAGCAGCACTGCAGGAGGCTTCGGTGGCGTGCTCACTGTAAGCCTAGGTAGCGCGCAGGCCCACAGAGGAGCAGAGATCCAGTTGTACATTGTTGTCCCTCATTTTCATCACACACCGATACTGGAAACATCTGGATAATAGCCTCACAGGTGTGTGGTTTCCTCGCTCGAAGGGGAGCAGGAGTGAAGATGCAGAGCCGCTTGTCAGCCCAGGTGGGGTTTGGGCTGTGGTGTGCAGACCCCAGCAGAAGTCCCCGTGCAGGGTTGCGGGAGGAGCCCAGCCTGTCCCCGAGGGTGGGCTCCCTGTTCTCACTGAACTGTGACTCATCCCACTCTCTGTGGAGGAAGATTTCATGGCTGCAAGGTGCTCCCTGGCTGTGTGGGTTCCTTTCCAGAAAAGTCACTGGAGGGAGGGTATGCTCCCACCTGTATGCCTGTGTGTCTCTAGGGGGGCCTTTGTCCGTTTCAGGCCTGTCTGTCCTACCTCATGCGCCCAAGGGAAGTGCTGAAGGGTCGGACATGAGCCATATGGTGATGGCGGATCCTGCATGTGGAGCCGCCAAGGAAAGGTCAGGCCATGGCTGGCTGCACCATCCTGTACTCTGTCTCACTGTAGTTAGGAGTAAAGGCTGGACCAGAGTGGGTTCCTGATTCGGGCAGGTGATTGTCAAGGGCATGGTCACTGCTTCCCCTGGCTAAGTCAAAGCAGAGTTTTTCAGACTCTGTACATTTTTAAGATTTAAAATCATCCATTGGTAAGCAGCTTGGATAGACACAGAAATTTGAAATTAGTTCTGGATGAAACTTGGAGTCTTCTGTCAGTCAGTTTATTTATGTCTAATATTGGTTGCAACAAAAGTTGCAAGTAGTTGTTACTGTTCCAGTTTGAACAGCTTACTTTGCATTCTTAGGATAGAATGCAGTCTCAGGTCACAGGTCTGGATGTTTGAAAGAGACTGGGTAATCAGCTGTGTCCAAACTGAAACCTAGGTAGTTCAGCAAAATACTGGTCCTGCCAGTGCTCACACTCAGAGCTGCCCAGCACTGGTGGTCCTGCCAGTGCTAACTATCAGGAGTGCCCAGCGCTGGTGGTCCTGCAAGTGCTAACTCTCAGGGGTGCCCAGCGCTGGTGGTTCTGCCAGTGCTCACACTCAGAGCTGCCCAGCACTGGTGGTCCTGCCAGTGCTAACTCTCAGGGGTGCCCAGCGCTGGTGGTTCTGCCAGTACGCACACTCAGGTGCTCAGCACCGTTGGCTGTCAGAAATGTGATTTAATTCCCAGTTTTAACTCGAGGAGGCCAGTGTGTCCTCGATGTAGCATCATCATCCTGTTCCTGGGTTTTCTGTGGACTGACTCATGTCCAGTTCTGCCTCTTCTCAAACCTTGTGGTTTTAATAGCGTCACTCATTGGTGATGACTTCATGTGGATGTCGGGACCTGGTGTGGGTCAGGCTGGCTGGGCTCCTGCTGAAGTGGGAGGTCAGGCCTCAGTGTGCAGCCCAGGTGGGAGGACCTGGTGGCATCAGAGAAGGCAGGTGAAGGTGGGGGGACCTCGCTGGGCCCTGCTGAGGAGCAGAGCACATCTCCAGCCTTGGCCCCTCACACCCCGCAGAGCTGGAGTCAAATGCTGGGCTTTGTGACTCCCACATAGTCATTCTGGGGGGTTCTTTCCCTCAAGCAAATTCTGTGGCAGAATTGAAGCATTTTACAGAACCTCATTAGAAACCAGTAAGTGTCAGTAATTCAACTAATATTTAACTGGTTCCTTTGTAAATTTGACTAACATTTACATGCTTTAAGTACAGTTTTTTGAGAAGACTCGGTTCGTTATCAGAACAAGTATAACTAAGATTGCAGGTGTGGGCAGCGTCAGGGAGGGAGCCCTGTCACGCGGCCGGGCCCTGAGGTGGCTGTGACTCTGGGCGGCCTGGCACTCGCAGTCCGCTGGCACCCCACTTGGGCGCAGGTAGTGGAGAAGCACAGCTCTCCCGTAACCCACTGTCTGTTCCGTTTCAGATTGATCGGCTACTGGCAATTGCTGATTTTGGACCCCGGGATGAAAAAGAAGACTTTGTGCAAAGTGCCTTCAGGTGGTGACGTGTGGACATGTGTTTCTGATGGACGTGCTGGTTTCCACAACCGCTGCACAGGCCTGCCTGCCCCAGCCCAGTGTAGGGGGGCGGGCCCTGCTTTATGCCCTAGGGTCTTGACCTGAGGCCCAACCCAGGGCTGGCCCGTGGCAGGCCACAGTGGCAGCCTGGCCAATTACCAAGCACCTCAGGGAGGCTGTCAGGAGGGCCTCCAGGCCCACCGGAAGTGCTGGGGCCTGGATGCTGAGTGCTGCTGGTTGCAGCTCATCCTCTCTGTTCCCTCGTGCATTTATGTCGAGTGCCTGCTCCCAGCAGGCCTGTTCTAATGCTTAGGGAATGCTGCAAAAGAGTGACAGTGTCTTTGGAGCCTGCGTTTTGCTAGGAAGCAGTGAACATCACGGTAGGCCTCTGAGAAAGTGACGTGAGGATTCAGGGTGTGGAGGGGTACCTGTTCCAGGTGAGGAAACAGCTCCACCGGGTGTCTAGCCTATGTCCTTAGATGAGCTATGTGAGCATCACTTGGGCACCGTCAGGGCCTCAGGGGCCAGGGCCTATAGGAGCCAGCCTGCCAGGGGGTGGGGGGCAACACTTGGACCCCTGAGCTAGGGCAGAAGCCCTGAGTGGCAGTGAGTCCCCAGTTCGAGCTCAGTGAGGAGCAGACCTGGGCGAGGTGGGTGGAGCACCTGTGGGTGTGGAGCCCTTCCAGATCTGAGAGGGGTGTGCTGTAGCCAGACAGGGGTTTTGAGAGGATTGCTCTGGTTTTGCCCTCAGAATAGACTTGTCTTCTGTTTTGGTTCATCAGGTAACTAAAGATCAGTTCCCCATGATTCTGTTTAATTAGCCTAGTGCACTAGCCATGTTTAAGTGGGGAAGCAATGAAAATACGCTTGATGTCAGCCCAGGATGTCTGCCTCAGGAGCATGGTGGCCTGAGCCACATACAGGCTCTGGGGGTGCTGGTCAAGAAGTGCTAGACTGGAGGCCGCTGGACCAAAGCCCGCTTTGTGCTGGCTCCACACCTCCACTAGAGAGGTGGCAGCGCGGTGTGTGGGTGGGGGGCTGACGGAGTGTTCGTATGCCATGTGATATTTGTGCCCAGTGTGACAACGCCCTTCTCCCCCAGTGACCCTGAGGCCCTGGACGCAGCTTCGCCAAGTGATGCCCTGGGCCCTGCTGCACACGTGAACCTGTGCGGGATTGACCACGAGGCACTCAACAAGCAGATCCTGGAGTACAAAAGGAGGAAAGAGCAAGGGCACAGGAACGCGGGCCCCCTATGGCCAGAGCACGCGGCTGACCTGACGAAGCAGAGGGGGAAGAGGAAGGCTAAGCCCCACGTGGACGATGACCTCGGTCTCAAGAACTGTCTGCAAGGCGGGGAGTGACAAGCCCCTGGACGATCGAGGGGCCTCCTGAGGCGTGCGCCCTGGCGTACGAGTGGGGCTCCAAGAAGCAGAGCAGGAACTGAGGTGGAGAGAAAGGATCAGCAGGCAGTGGGTCATGACCCGGCTCCACGCACTGCCGGTGCCCTCTGCACCCTCTGCGGTGTTGCAGGAAAGGCCTGTGGGGAAGGCGTGAAGCCCTCTTGGTGGATGGCGAGCAGTCAGGCCCCCTTATTTGGGATCCACGTGTGCACATTTGCTCACTCACTGGTTTCTCCACAGCCCCCAGATCCATGGCTGCCGTGCTCCCCTGGTCTTCCTGGACGCACAGACACATGGACACTTGAGTCCTGGGATGCACAGGTGGCCTCTGTTCACAGAGGCGCTGCTTTGCCTGCTTTGTCCACCTCGGACTGTAAACGGCTGTCCTCTCCACAGTCGGGTTAGCGCTACATTACTGCCTTTTGATGGAGATGTCAGTCCTGGCCCTGAGTTGCTGACGAGTTCTGAGTGTGAGATTCTGTGCTGTGATTTCCAAAGAGTGCGTGTGTTAGGTGATCCTCATTAGGAAATAACCATCTGAGTCTGACACAGAGAAATTGTCCTAAACTTGGGGCCTCTCGACTCACCAGGTGTCAGCCTTCAAGTACTGAAAATGCTACCAACCCAGTTCAGACGATTGGAGAAGGGTTCCTGCTGAGATACAGCAGGGACGTTTGTAGCGCGGCTTTCAGGGCGTGTGATCCCCCTTCTCGTAACCTCTCTTGGGAAGGTTGCCCATATTCCAGCAGCAGTGGCATGGCCTGGATGCTCTGTTCTCTGTCAGCACCTGGGACGAGGTGCAGTGCCTGGCAAGGATGTGGCCCCCGCTGGAGGGACAGCAAGCTTCCTGGGACACAGGCCAGCCACGTGGGTACCCGCTCTGGGCACATGGCTGTGGGGGTGGTGGCGTACCCCCTGGAGGGGTGCGGGTATCTGTGTGGGTATTCCCTTAGGAAGGTGGGAGCTCACACAGCCTGTTGTCCATACCAGAGATGTCCGGAGGGAGGACTGGCCAGTGGGAGAATGTGCACAGGACCTGCGCTCCCAGGCGGTGAGGTGGCAGACGTGGGGGTGCCCGCCTCAAAGGCCTGTGGGCGCCTCCGGGGTGATTCTGTGCTCCTGTCTTGCCAGGCTGGAGCCAGAGCTCACACACATGCCCTCGGAGGCTGGAGAAATGCTGTCTCAGTTCTACCTGAAAGTTCATGGTGCTGCTGTAGCCTTCGTGTTGAAGGAAAGCTGTGTCTTCTGCTATAGCTTCTGTTGGGAGGAAGCCCTGCCCCGCAATGGAGACAGCCCCAAACTGGCCATGACCAGCGGGATGGCAGCAAGCTTCCCTTGACCTCAGGGCACCTTCCCTTTGTAGTCCTCCCATCTCTCACACTCACACACATTCAGACACACACTCAGCACAGTGTCTCAGTGTGAGAACGTGTGCGCGCACATACACCTCTACACCTTCCCTTTGTAGTCTTCCCAACTCTCATACAGACTCATACACACTCAGACACAGACACACAACACAGTGTCCCAGTGTGAGAGCACACGCATGCACACACCCCTTCCCTTTGTAGCCCACCCAACTGACACTCAGTGCAGTGTCTCAGTGCAAGGCTCTTGGTAGCCTTCCTGCCGCTGGGCTCTGCTTTCTGAAGCTCTGAGTCTTGGTGAGAGGAATCTTGCTGTTTTCCCTCCTAGAACAGCCATGTGTGGTGTCAGAACTGATTCTGTGCCCCAGGTGCAGGGGGCAGAAGGGAGGTGCTGTCACGTTCCCCGAGGTTGGCAGCTCCGGGTGCCCACAGACTCTCCTCTAGCAACATCCCAGCAGCAGCAGCCTGGACTCCACTTCTTTTCCTAGAAAACTCAGCTCTGTCTAACCAGGAGCTTCACTGGACATGCTGTGTGAGCAGCAGCTCTGTGCCAGCCTTTCAGTGTCTCTCTTTACTCTCTGAAGTGCATGCAGGCAGTCTCACCAGTGTTTGAAGACCAGTTTTCAGTAGCTGAAGGAAAAACTTGCGCCCTACGCTGTTTCATTTAGCTCTGCACGTCAGTTCCCAATTTTATAGAACGCAGGTCCCTGTCGCGTTGTTTTCATTTTCAAACTGACTTATGCATATCACGTCTCAACATGAACTGTGACATTATTAGATCCAGCTCATTAAAGTGAGCTGCTTTGTGAAGAATATGTACAGAAGAGACTCTGAAACGATCAATAAAGCCTCTTCACTCAGCCCCAAACATAAAATCCCNATTTTTTTTTTTTTTAATCTTTTGATGTCTTTTGATATGAGTATGTTTTAAGTTCTTTATTGTGTTCCTTTTTGTGATTACTAGAGGATTTTCCCTTGTGACTACCTTGAGGCTTAGATAAAACATCTTAAACTTATAACACCCTATTTTAAACTGATAACAATTTAACCTGAGTAGAATTCATAAACCTTACACTTTTACTTCTCTTCTCCTTCCCATTTTATATACTAATAACAGATTATTATGCTTGTGGTTATTTTTACTTCCTTAAAAAAAACTTTTAAATTAAGGTTTTTAAGTGAATTATGCATCACTATCACTTACAGAATCTGTGACTGTATATTTATCATCACCAGTGAGATTCATACCACTTTTTCTGTTTTTATAATGTTAATTAGTGTTCTTTTACTTCCACTCAAGGAACTCCACTTAGCATTTCTTGTAAGGCAGGTTTAGTGGTAATGAATTTTATTTGTTAGGAAGTCTTTATCTCTCCTTTGTGAAGGACAGCTTCACTGGACATAGAATTCCTGGTTGACAATTATTTTCTTTCAATATTTTGAATTTGTGATCCTGTTTTTTTTTCTTGGTCTAAAAATTTCTGTTGATAAATCTGCCCATAATCTTTTGAAATTTCCTTTGTATGTAACTTCTCTCTTTTATCTTGCTATTCTTAAATTATTCTGGTGGTATCATATTTACTTGGTTTTCTTGATTCTTAATTCTTTATGTCAGTATCTGCTTGTTTCAGTCATCTGACTCCTTTTCTGGACTTTATAGGCTTGCTTTGGCACATATGCTTTTTCACTATTCAGCTCCATTTGGGTTTCTGAGTATGTCTGTAAGTGATGTCCTTGGGCAGGTGGGACCCATTATTATGATCTGTTTTCGGGCAGGGCAACTGTTTGACCTCTGAGGATGGGAATGGGGATGAGCTGAGAACAGCTGGTTGAGAACAGTTGGATAGGACTGCTGGCTTAGTTCCTTACCCAGGTGAGGCTATCTGCTTGTCTCCACTGTTGCCTGTATGCACTCGTCAGGCTTACCAGATAGACAGTTGGCACAACTATTGAATAGTTGTGCCCTAATTCACAGGGCTGTGAATTAGCTTCCTTGCTTTGGCAGGGTAGCAGGATAGGACCNTTTATTGAGCATCTACTGTGGAACCTTCATTAGCTGCCAAAATGAAGATGCTCTAACCCCAATGGGCAAAGACAAGGATGGAGAGACCACCAATGGAAGACAAGAATGTTTACATCTGTGAAGGGATTTCTTGAAGGGTTTCAGAGGAGGGCAACAATCTAATTCCCCAGAGGGCTGGGGGAAGCCAGATCTGGCTGACACTTTATGAATAAGGAAAAAGTCTTGCTCTCACGAGCTGGGTTTTCATTAGCCAATGTTAATAACAGAGCTGGAACTTGAAGCCAAAGGCAGGGGCGAGGTCGTGTAGGGAGAGAGAACAAGGTGAGGGTGGAGTGGGTCTTGAGAGACTTTGATATTTAAGAGAGAAAAAGGAGAGACCGAGTTGGGTGAAAAGCCAGGGAGGTAGGCAGAAAATCAGGAAGCGTGGAGTCACAGGAGGAAGGAGAGGACCTAGGGCCTGTACAGCTCATTGTTTGGGGATCTGAATCAGTCCAGAGTGTGAAATATAGCCTTGGTCAGGTTAAGCCCCCAGTTTTGCTCTGCAGATGGGGGGTGCCATGGGCTGTGCTAGCACCAGTATGTGTGGGGATATTGAATGGGCTCTGCATCTTCCTGTGTGCTCTGGGTAGATTCCCTGATTGGAGAGACTAATGGCTGTGTTAAGCAAGGAGCAGAGCTATGACTTAGAGTTCCTGTCTGGGTGCAGTGGGAGAAGCAGCTCTATAACTGCTAGAGCTCTTTGTTATGTTAATTCGGGCTAACCTGCTCCCCAGGTTCTCTGACTGAACAGGCCCACTGGCTTTGCTCTGCAAACTATTGGCTCTACCTACCTCTTGGCTCAAGTGCTACTGGGCTACATAGCTTCCAAGAGTTACCTCTAGCTCTTCTGATCAGATTTAGCAGAATACCATGTTCCAAAGTGGCCAAAATCCCTTGCCTGGTTTGAAGCAGAAGAGCTTCTCTCAGTTTCCTAAACCAGCTCTTTGGCTGGGAGGGGCAGTGAGCTACCCTCAGCCATGGCTGTGAGTTAATCCTCCTGCTTGTCCATAGCATGGCAGTGCTCTGTGCCTGGTACTAGCTTTTCTTTGGGGTCAGTCAGCTCTGCTTGCCTGCCTCTTGGTTTGAGCACAGCTGGGCTGCTCAGCTTGCAGTTTCCTCAAGCCCTTCTGGTCAGATGAGACCAGAAGATGCTCTCCACAGTGGACGGGGCTGTGATTCAGTTCTTTGTCTGGGTGTGGGCAAACTGGGCTTTAGGGCTAGTAGAATTACTCATTTGAAGATCAGCAGATCTGTACTCTGTGGGAGTTCCCTGATGAGAGTGTGCTCTCTGCTTGGTTCTGCACATGGGCAGAGCCTCTGGATTTACTGCTTGGGCATTGCAGGTATGAACTTAGTCTGCCAAGATCTCTGTCTGGTTGTTACAGGCCCCTCTTCCATCTCTATCACAGTCAGGTTCCCACTGATTGAGCGCCGAGTCTGCTCCTGCAGACTCCATGGTGTGAGGTTAAGCAGGAGCTCCTGTAAAGTGATCCACAATGCTTGGATGCTGGTTGTATCCACTGTGTTCACCTTCCCACTGGAGGAACTGGAGACTCAGGGGAGACCTCTCCACATGATGCTGTACTGGCCTAGGGGAGGGGCAATGTGGTCAACGTGTAGCTGCTTCTCTTACCTTCTAATGCAGTCTCTTTTGGTTCTGTGGTCCATGGAGTGTGCTTCAGCCTCACCCCCATCGTGTTCTAGGATTCTGTGAGTGGTGTCTTATTGTTGAATAGTTGTTAGTTGTTCTTTTTAAAATATTTTATTGGAGGATAATTGCTTTGCAATGTTGTGTTGGTTTCTGCCATGCAACAACATGAATGCATACACATGTCCATCCCCTCTTATGCCTCCCTCCCACCTCCACCCCGTCCCACCCTCTGCTTTACCAGCAGAGCAATGTCATGAACAACCTATGTTGCCATCTTGGTGATGTCAGCCTCACTAGTCTATTAATATATCTTTAAGTCACTTTATAGTTACTTTATTCATATTATAAAGGTAATACATTTACATTTTAGAATATTTGGGAAAACATATCAGCAAAACAAAAGAAAATAGAAACTTCTTATAACTCTTCTGCTCAGAGGTGGACACCTGTGGTGTTTGTAAATATTTCTTTCTAATCAGTTCTCCATGTAGATACATCTTTTAGAAGAATTGTGCAAACGGCTTTTTCCACTTAATATTGTATTGTGAACGATAAAAATTCTTCTACCACATCATCCTTAAGGACTGTACTGTATTCCCACATGTTGATAGAGCGTATAGAAGTGGATGTACAGGGCTTCCCTGGTGGCTCAGTGGTAAAGAATCCACCTGCCAATGCAGAAGACACCAGTTTATTCCCAGATCTGGGAAGATCCCACATGGTGCAAAGGAACTAAACCTGTGCACCACAACTGTTGAGCCTGTGCTCCAGAGCCCAGGAACATCAACTACTGAGCCTGCAGCCCTAGAGCCTCTGCTCTGCAAAAAGAGAAGGCACGTCAGTGAGAAGCCATGCACTGCATCTAGAGA
>SPDY01014836.1:0-13485 GCA_006461725.1 Moschus chrysogaster | reverse complement strand
AAAATAAACAAGTAGAACTACATCAAAGTAAAAAATTCTTGCACAGCAAAGGAAACCTACCAAAAATGCAAAGGCAACCTACCGAATGGGAGAAAATACTTGCAAATCATGTATCTGATAAAGGGGTTAATATCCAAAATATATTTTAAAATCCATACAACTCAATAGGAAAAAAAATCCCATTAAAAATGGGCAGCAGACGTTTTCCACGGTGCCCATTTACCCAGTGCTGCTGAAAGATGCCCTGGGTACCCCATCTCACCAGCACCTCCCTCCTAGGACAAAGGGCATTCGGCCTGACAGAGGAGCTGGGAAGCCTGACCATCGGCAACCTCATGCTCTAGAAGAAGTTCCATGACGCCCTCCGCACACCCGGCCCCTCCAGCCGCCGAGCTTTCGAGGGTGTCCGCCCTGCTCCTGGCTCCCCAGGCCCAGAGGGCCAGGACGCCGGGGGCGTGCAGTGCGCGGTCTGGGGGAGGCGTCTCTCCCGTTGGCGCTCCGAATTTCCGCTCGCGCCACCTCCCCAGCGGCAGCCCGGGGGTCTCCTTCGCGATCTGAAGCCCCCTCGCGCCGTCGCCGCTTCGCGCCCCTCTGTCCGCGGCGGGCGCGGCTCCGCAAGCTTCTCCAGCCGGTGTCTGGTTCTGGGCCCGGCGGCCAGCAGGGGGCGCGCGACACTGATATTGGCACAGAAAAGGGTTTTTTTGTTGTTGTTGCTGTAATAGTTAGTTTGTTGGTTTTTTGTTTGCTGTTTTGTCCCCAGATCATCTTTAAGCCTCTTCCTGGTGGTCCAGTGGCTAAGATTCCGAGTTCCAAATGCAGGGTCCTGGGTTCCATCCCTGGTCAGGGAACTGGATTCACATGCCACAGCTAAGACCTGGCACAACCAAATTAATAAATAAAAACGAATACTTCTTTAAAGTTCCTAATGGAGGATACCGCTAAAATCTCACTGGAAAGCATCCTGCTAAGCCTGCTGAGGGCTGAGGCAGCCTGTAAATGACACAGTCTTCTGTGGAGGATACGCGTCTTCCTTGGTAAGAAGAAATGGGACCTGTTGATCCATTCCTTGTTATTAATATTTTTCCTTAAATAAAGGAACCACTGACCTGCTTCTCACTTTAGTTTCCAGCTTAGTGCTGATAGCTTCTGAAAACTACAGAGAATTTATTAAACTACTGGGACAAGACAGAGATTCTATATGCTAACTAGTTTGCGATAATGAAGAACCCATTTTTCCCAGATATATTGCAACTTTCCAGGCTTCCTAGAGTAATCCTCACCGAGATTTTTCTGCTCCCCGGCGCTCTGCCTTCTGTTCTCCTGCATGCTGTGCCTTTGGTTCCCCCCAGGCTCCTGGACAGTAATTCTGCCAGTGACACTGATGGTGCTGAGCCCTCTCCTGGCTTGGGCTGGGAACACCCGAAGTAAGTGCATTCCTGGGATGGTGAGCTGCTGTGGAGGGAAGGGGAGGGAGGGAGTTAGCTTTACCTCTGTGTCCAGGCCACATCCCTCAAAAATCAGCATCTTCTCCAGTGACTACTTATCTCTATCGTGAGTGCTTGCATGCAGGCTCAGTCACTTCAGTCGTGTCCAACTCTTTGCAACCCCATGGACTGTAGCCCGCCAGGCTCCTCTATCTGTGGGATTCTCCAAGCAAGAGTACTGGAGTGGGTTGCCATGCCCTCCTCCAGGGGATCTTCCCATCCCAGGGATGGAAGTCACGTCTCCTGCATCTCCTGCATCGCAGGCGGATTCTTTATCCACTGAGCCACCTGGGAAGCCCTATCTTTGTCATATGAATCCTCAATTTCTTCCACAAACAAAAGGCGCCTGGATACTTGCTCTCTTTAGGAGACCTGCCCAAGGAGCCTTCATATTTATGCGTATAGCCTATTTCTTCTCAACTCTCTTCTAATAAAACCTCTCCAGTCTCGCATCTCATTCCCTCAGGGTTTTGAGAGGATTTAGAAATGATTTCCAAAATAATTCAAAATGATTATGAGTAATTTCAAAATAATCATGAGTAATTTCAAAATAATCAAATCCGTGATTCCCTTTATTCTATTGAGTTATGCCAGAAAATGGGAACGATCCTCTGAAAACATTAAGGGGATTCAAAAGGAATTAGAAAGACCTCTGCTGGGAGACCCTTCCTGTGTCCTGCACGGGATCTGTGATGCTGCTTCCTCTCCCCAGTGTGTGAGGCTGTCCCAAGGGGCCTCCCCGCTGCCTCCTCTTTTCTTCAATTGAAGTCTCATTGATTTACAATATCGTGTCAGCCTCGGGTGTACAGTACAGCAGCTCAGTTATACATACATACATGAGATACACACATGCCGGGCTCCCCAGGAGATCTTGCTTCGATCCTTGGGTCGGGAAGATCCCCTGGAGAAGGGAATGGTGACCCACTCCAGTATTCCTGCCTAGAGAATTCCATNGTAATCCTCACCGAGATTTTTCTGCTCCCCGGCGCTCTGCCTTCTGTTCTCCTGCATGCTGTGCCTTTGGTTCCCCCCAGGCTCCTGGACAGTAATTCTGCCAGTGACACTGATGGTGCTGAGCCCTCTCCTGGCTTGGGCTGGGAACACCCGAAGTAAGTGCATTCCTGGGATGGTGAGCTGCTGTGGAGGGAAGGGGAGGGAGGGAGTTAGCTTTACCTCTGTGTCCAGGCCACATCCCTCAAAAATCAGCATCTTCTCCAGTGACTACTTATCTCTATCGTGAGTGCTTGCATGCAGGCTCAGTCACTTCAGTCGTGTCCAACTCTTTGCAACCCCATGGACTGTAGCCCGCCAGGCTCCTCTATCTGTGGGATTCTCCAAGCAAGAGTACTGGAGTGGGTTGCCATGCCCTCCTCCAGGGGATCTTCCCATCCCAGGGATGGAAGTCACGTCTCCTGCATCTCCTGCATCGCAGGCGGATTCTTTATCCACTGAGCCACCTGGGAAGCCCTATCTTTGTCATATGAATCCTCAATTTCTTCCACAAACAAAAGGCGCCTGGATACTTGCTCTCTTTAGGAGACCTGCCCAAGGAGCCTTCATATTTATGCGTATAGCCTATTTCTTCTCAACTCTCTTCTAATAAAACCTCTCCAGTCTCGCATCTCATTCCCTCAGGGTTTTGAGAGGATTTAGAAATGATTTCCAAAATAATTCAAAATGATTATGAGTAATTTCAAAATAATCATGAGTAATTTCAAAATAATCAAATCCGTGATTCCCTTTATTCTATTGAGTTATGCCAGAAAATGGGAACGATCCTCTGAAAACATTAAGGGGATTCAAAAGGAATTAGAAAGACCTCTGCTGGGAGACCCTTCCTGTGTCCTGCACGGGATCTGTGATGCTGCTTCCTCTCCCCAGTGTGTGAGGCTGTCCCAAGGGGCCTCCCCGCTGCCTCCTCTTTTCTTCAATTGAAGTCTCGTTGATTTACAATATCGTGTCAGCCTCGGGTGTACAGTACAGCAGCTCAGTTATACATACATACATGAGATACACACATGCCGGGCTCCCCAGGAGATCTTGCTTCGATCCCTGGGTCGGGAAGATCCCCTGGAGAAGGGAATGGTGACCCACTCCAGTATTCCTGCCTAGAGAATTCCATGGACAGAGAAGCCTGGCAGGCTTCAGTCCATGGGGTTTCAAAGAGTCGGACACAACTGAGCAACTAACACTTTTCACTTTTTCATAGTTGATTTACAATATTGAATTTCAGGTATACAGCACAGCAATTCAGTTACATACATATGTAGTATATATATATTCTTTTACATATATAGTATATATACTCTTATAGTATAATATATAGTCTATATATTCTTTTTCGGGTTCTCTTCCCCTTCAGGTTATTACACAATATTAAGCAGCATCCCCTGTGCTATACAGTACGTCCTTGTTGGTTATCTATCGTCTCCTTTTCTTTCCCCTGAACCCCACGGTTTACAAGGCCTGTGTCCCTGGACTGGAGGTTCTCTGGCACAAGTTGGGGGAAGTTGTCTCTCGTTTCTCCTGCGGTGTAAAGGACTCTGGAACTAAAGTGGGGCCCCTCAGCACTCGGAATGACCCTGTAGTTAAGGAGCATCTCAGGGGCATTCTGTGATGCCGTAAAGAGCTCAAGAAGGACTGAAAACCTGGCCCAGCTCAGTGCTTACTGTGCCTACTTTGACGCTCTCTGTCCTCTCAGCCTCTGCCGTGTCTCCTCTCGCTCTGAACCCACAAGAGGAGATTCAGTGTGGAATGCCTGCGTGCGTCTTCAGTTGCTCAGCTCTGTCTGATGCTCTGCGATCCTACAGACCGCAGCCCACCAGGCTCCTCTGCCCAAGGGCTTCTCTAGGCGAGAATACTGGAGCGGATTGCCATGCCCTCTTCCAGAGGACCTTCCCAACCCAGGGATCAAACCTGTATCTCTCATGTGTCCTACATTGGCAGGTGGGTTCTTTACCACTAGTGCCACCTGGGAATCCCGGTATAGAATAGACCATATTAGATTATATTTTTATAAACCCCAAATAGTCAAATATCAGCCATTTCATATGGTTCAAACCATATACCCTGAGCAGGATACTGAGAGTGTCAAGGCTGTTTCCATCCCACGGGGCTGAAAGCCAATAAGGAAGTCAAGGGAACTCATTACCTCTTGGAGTCTTGAGCCCAATTTTCATATGTTCATTCATCATGCCAACAGTTTTCCATAATCATCTGCCTTTGGTTACCTCTCCCTCCATTTTTCTGTATTCTTTCCCCAACCATGTCATCACCATTACTGGAAATTCCCGAAGTTTGCACAAACCTTCAGCACTATAACAGACCCATTGGATGAGATGAAACTTCATAAAATGTTGCCTGTCTCTTAAAATTACCTGTGAATGTTTCTTTACAGTAGCAAGAAGAGAAAGAGGAAGTTAGTCTGAATTTCTCACAGGATATAGAAGAGACATAAGGTACAGAGACTTCCCCAGTGGTCCAGTGGTTAAGACTCCACCTTCCACTGCAGGGGGTACAGGTTCGACCCTGGCTGGAGAATTAAAGTGTCATGATTACAAAACTGTGTTGGAGTTGGAGCCCCTTCCTGCTTTCCAGAAGCCGCACAAAGATTAATTCCTGAAACCATAAATGACAAATACTTTTTTGAGCAACAATTATGTACTAGGCTCAGTGAATGCTATTTGAATAATACAGAGAAGTTCATTATGATCATGGAAGTTACCTAATGACAAGAAAGAAAATCAACAACCCAATAAACACTGAACCAAGAGAAACATTTGAAACAGTATAAATGCTGTTTATATATATATATAATTATATGTATATATATATATATATATATATATAATATGTGATGAGTGAGTGTTAGTGTGTCTGGCTCTTTGCGACACTATGGACTGTAGCCCACCAGGCTCCTCCATCCATGGCATTCTCCAGGCAAGAATACTGGAGTGGGTTGCCATTCCCTTCTCCAGGGGACCTTCCAGACCCAGGGATCAAACGCAGGTCTGCTGCATTGCAGGCAGATTCTCTACTGTCTGAGTCATATATATATATATATATATATACACAGAGAGAGAGAGAGTATTCATCTGACTTCAGTGCAAGTGTCTAGGGGGCTTTTCCTGGGAAAGTGACATCCAATAAATGATGAGAAGAAAACAATCATGAGAAAGATCTAAGGGACAAATACTCCAGGGACCAAGGGAAAAGTAGAAATGTGGGAAGATGTTTGCTGTGTTTAAGGGACAGAAAGAAGGTTCGAGCAGCTGAAACAGATAAAGCAGGTGGGGGAGTGGAATAAGATGAAGCTGGAGAGAAAGTCAGGAGCCAAATCATGTTAGGCCCCAATGGCCATGATGAGAAATTTGACTTTTATTTACAGAGATACGTGAGGCTACTAAGGGAAGTTACAAAGTGAGTCCATTTGTATATTTTGTAAGATATTTATTTATTTATTTGGCTGCACTGGATCTTAGTTGTGGCACGCGGGATCTTCAATCTTTGTTGCAGCATGCAGGTCTGTAGTTGCAGCATGCACGATCTTTTTTTTTTTAGTTGCAGCATGTGGGATTTTAGTTGCGGCACATGGGATCTAGTTCTCTAACCAAGGAGTGAATGCTGGCCCTGTGCACAGGAAGCTCAGAGTCTTAGCCACTGAACCACTGCCCTATATTTATTTTTTTTAATAATTCTAGCTACCACATGGAGATTAGGTTGCAGGGGTTCATGCATCCCAGTGTTGCATCCCAAAGAACGTGCATCCCAGTGTTCATTCACTGCAGCATCATTTACAATACCCAAAATGTAGAAGCAACTTAAGTGTCCATTGACAGATGAATGGATACAAATGTGGTACATATACAATGGAATATTAGTCATAAAAAAGAATGAAATTCTGCCATTTGCAACAATATGGATGGACCTAGAGGTCTGCCGTCTATGGGGTCGCACAGAGTCGGACACGACTGAAGTGACTTAGCAGCAGCAGAGAGTATTAAGATTAGTGGAAGAAGTCAGACAGAAAAAGTTGAACACTCTGTTATCACTTCTAAGTGGAATCCAAAACATAAAACAAACAAATGTATATGACAAAACAGAAACAGACTCACAAAGTGTGAACTAGTGGCTACCAGCGGGGAACCGGAAGGCAGGAAGGACGAGACAAGGGTGTGGTATTAAGAGATGCAAAGTACCGTGTATAAAATAAATAAGCAACAAAGACAGATAGTACAGCACAGGGAAATAGAGCCATTATCTTGTAATAACTTTAGATGGAGTACAATCTATAAAAGTACTGAATCACTGTGTTGTACACCTGGAACTAATATAATATTGTACATCAACGATACTGCAGTTTAAGAAAAGACCCAAAAATTTAAAGATATACACTCATATGGGGTGTGTGTGTGTATATTTGTATCTCTGTATCTTTACACACAAAGAAGCTACAGAATCATCTGTAACCAATAAGAGCTCTGAGACCCAGCTGGCCCTTTCCCTCAGCAGGTCAGAATTGCCAAATGAATCTTGGCACCAAGTTTTTAGAAAATCTGGCTTTCTGAGCTGTCCAGACTTGGAAAAGGAATGGGGGACCTGTCCTGAGGTTACGGTTTTAATCTCCTACCACTTCATCAATAGTTTTCATTACATTTAGCATAAAGTCAGAATCCTAATATTGCCTACAAGTGCCCGGTTCCGTGTAATGTCTGCAGTCTCAATCTTCTAGCCTCCTTTCTCTCACTGTTTTGTGCTTCAGTGAACTGTCTTCTTGAGGAAGTTCACCAGTTCTTTCAGCTTTTCCACATTTCTGCTTAAAATGTGTCTTTTTCCCCTAGACACACACACTCTTCCTCCAGCTCTCAGCCACGTTCCCTTACACCTCACACCTTAAGTGTCTTCAGAGACCGCGCCTCTGACGCCCTAACCTAACTTCGGTCCTCCGTCATTCACAGAGCCCCACCCTGTTATCCCGACATTCCTCATTCCCCTATCAATTGCTGTGCATTGGGCTTCTGTCCATCCCTTTCACTAAATTTCAAGCTGCAGGAATAGAGGGAAGGTGCCTGTTTCCGCTTCCTGGCATCTCAGGGGCAGCGAGGGTTTGGCAGGCGGGCAGTCCTGACCAAGCACTCACAGAGGAAGGGGGCGGCCGTGTGGAGGCAGAGATCGTGGGGAGACTCTGCGGTGGAGGGTCCCAGGAGGCGGCGGTGGTGGGGACCCCGACCAGGCCACACTTGGCGACGCCAGGCGAGCCTGGTGGCCAAGAGGAGCCCGAACGGCTCGGGGCAGAGCTCGTCCTCCCTGCGCGGCCGGCGGGGCTGGACGGCCCCGGGCTCTCTGGGGGCCCTCGCTGCCCGGTGACCAGGGCACTCCCGTCCCCACAGCTCTCTACATGGTGCAGGGCAAGTCCGAGTGCCACTTCTCCAACGGCACGCGGCAGGTGCGCTTCCTGGACAGGTACATCTACAACCGCGAGGAGCAGGTGCGCTTCGACAGCCTCGTGGGCGAGTACCGGGCGCTGACCGAGATGGGGCGGCCGGCGGCCGAGCGCTGGAACCGCTGGCCCGACGCCCTGCAGCGGGCCCGCAGCGCCGTGCGCGCCTTCTGCGCCACCAACTACCGGTTCTTCGCCAGCCGCACGGTGCAGAGGAGAGGTGAGCCGGGCAGCGGCGAGAGGCCGGTGCAGGGGAGGGGAGTGTCAGCGACCGAGACAGAGACGGAGAGACGGAGCTAGGCCGAGTAGGACAGTGCAGGCTGCGAGGGCCCGTGTGAGAGCCTGCTGTCAGAAAGCCAGCGCGCGATTTTGTCAGCGAGCGGTGGGCGGTGGCGTGGTGGGGCAGTGGGCCGGGGTCTGACAGCGGGAGGGGGCGAGGTGGGGAGACAGATGCGGGGTCGGGGGTCTCCTGCCGCCCAGGGAGGGCTGGGGGAGAGGGGAAGGCTGGCTGGGGTGGGGGCAGAGACTCGGGAAGGGGCCTCGAGGTGTCCGCGGCTTGGGGGAGTGCTGTCGGCGCGGGGCGGAATGTAAAAGGACCCGGAGACTGTGAGAAGGGCCCCAGTCTGCTCCGGGCGCACCCCTCACTGCTGGGCCCTCCGCAGTGAGTGCGCTGGTGTCTGTGTGCAGGAGCGTTGCCTTGAGAATAAATTAGTGGGGGCGCTAATTTCTAGGGTTGCAGTGGAGAGGAACCTCCCACACCCCTCTGACCTTTCTGAAGCTGCTTTCAGTTCTAAATTTCCGACTACGTTTTTGCTTTCTTGGTATGTACATGTTTACATATTTGAAATGATTGTGAAGCCAACTTTTGGACATAATTTTGTTACTTAATATTAACATACTAATATTCAGTTCAGTTCAGTTCAGTCGCTCAGTCGTGTCCGACTCTCCGCGACCCCATGAATCACAGCATGCCAGGCCTCCCTGTCCATCACATATTACCATGTTTATAATGCTAATAGTAAGTCGGTAGTTACATATTAACCCTTCGTGTGGTTGTAAACAATTACCTGGCACTCCCCATTGTAAATTTATTTTCCATATTTCCACTTAGTTGGAAATTTATATCTTATTATTTTTAATTTATATTTCTTTTATTTCTAAAGTTCTCTTTTATCACATTTTTTTGGGCCAGTTGTAATGACTGCTCCAAACACTATCTATTAATCTGTTATCGCTGGGGTCCATGTGTTTTTCTCAGTAATTTTATGGCTTCTCTATGCAGTAAGATCATTAACATTTTGAGTCAACATTTTCTCCAGTTTGCGGTTTCTATTAGATTGTGTTTAATATTTTCCATGTTAAGAGTTTAACAGTTTTTATTTACTGAAATAGAAACAGCAAAATTGTGACTAACGGTTTACCATCGATCTTAAATCTACTATTTTGTGGTTCTGTACAAATGCTTCCCCCACTTTTCCTTTATTTTAAAATAATTGTATTTACCTAGGGCCTGATAGTGTTAGAGGTTGTTTCAGAAGTTGAGTCCCAGGCCATACTCTGATCAGAAATGTCAGTTTAGAAGGAGAGAGAATTCTAAAATGATAACAATTCCAAACATTGCTGTTGTTCAGTCACTCAGTCATGTCCAACTCTTTGCGACCCTATGGACTGCAGCACACCAGGCTTCTCCGTCCTTCACCACCTCCCAGGGTTTGCTCAAACTCATGTCCATTGAGTCCGTGATGCCGTCCAGCCATCTCATCCTCTGCCACCCCCTTCACCTCCTGCCTTCATCTTCCCCAGCATCAGCATCTTTTCCAGCAAGCCAACTGTTCACATCAGGTGGCCAAAGTATTGGAGCTTCAGCTCCGGCATCAGTCCTTCCAATGAGAATTCAGGGTTGATTTCTTTTAGGATGGACTGGTTAGATCTCCATGCTCTCCAAAGGACTCTCAAGAGTCTTTTAGCACCACCATTCGGAGCTGTTTCTCCACTCTTCCCCAGTAGCATAGTGGACACCTTCTGACCTGGGAGGCTTATCTTTCAGTGTCATTCTTTCTGCCCTTTCTTACTGTTCATGGGGTTCTCAAGGCAAGAATGCTGAAGTGGTTCTCTATTCCGTTCTCCAGCGGTCCATGTTTTGTCAGGACTCCGCCATCGCCCGTCTGTCTTGGGTGGACTTGCACGGCGTGGCTCACAGTTTCATTGACTTACACAGGCTGAGATCCATGTGATCATTTTGGTTAGTTTTCTTTGTTTTTAGTTTTCATTCTGTCTGAGCTCTGATGCATGACGATAAGAGGCTTGTGCAAACTCCCTGATGGGAGAGACTGGCTGTGGGGAAAACTGGGTCTTACTCTGATGGGTAGGGTCACGCTTTGTAAATCTTTAATCCAGTTTTCTGCTAATGGCTGGGGCTGTGCTCACTCCCTGTAGTTTGGCCTGAGGCAGCCAGTCCTGGACTCTGCAGTCTCTGCGCTAGGGCTGTCGGCTCTAAGGGTAGGGCTGATGGTGACCTCCTCCACGTGGACGTAAGCCACACACCACGCCTCCCGGGACTGCTGCTGCCAGAGCCCCTGTCCCTGTGCGAGGCCCCTGCTGACCTGTGCCTCTGCAGGAGACCCTCAGACACTCACAGGCAGGGCTGGCTCAGTCTCTTGTGGGGTCACTGCTCCTTTCCCTGGGTCCTGGTGTGGACCAGTTTTGTTTGTGCCCTCCGAGAGTCCCTGGTTGAACCCCTCCTACCATCTCGTTGTGGCTTCTCCTCTGTCCCTGGACGTGGGGTGTCTTTTCTTTGGTGGGTTCCAACATCCTGCTGTCAACAGTTATTCAGCCGCTAGTTGCGAGTTTGGTGTTCTTGCAGGAGAAGATGAGCGCACGTCCTTCTACTCTGCCATCTGTATAATGTCAGACAGCTGCAATCAGGTCAGACTACTAGAATAAAATACCATCAACTGTCTTATATTAAAAATGACATAAATGTATTTCTCACAGCTTTAGAGACGAACAAGTCCAAAATCAAGGCACAGGCAGATTCAGTGTCTGGTGAGATCCCACTGTGAGTTGTTTTGAAAAAAGGGAGACAAAGGGAGAGATTCATCAGCTGAGTATAAATCTATGGCAGCTTTTAACATGATGAACTCTCCTTGCTGCTTTTCCCAGGCAGGCCCCGTGTTTTCCTGGAGGCCCCCTCGTGGAGAATGGCTTCTGTGGCCTGTCTCTGCTGCTCGGGGGAGGAACAGGCTCCATGCTGTCATCAGGTGTGCATCCATGGAGGCGGCTCGACATCTCTGCCAACCCCACTGCCATTCCCTCACTCATCCTTAAGCTTTGAATCATATTTTCTTTCATAGTAAAAATAATACATAAATTCAGTGAGTAACTAACACATATTGAGCGCTAAGTTCCAGCCTTTTTTTGGCCATTCCACACAGCCTGTGGGACTTCAGTTCCTTGATCAGGGGTTGAACCAGGCCCTTGGCAGGGAGACTGCAGAGTCCTAACCACTGGAATTCCCCCAGCCGTTTCTTAACATAGTTTCGGTCTATCAAGTCTTTTTTAAAAATATGATGGTCAATATTTTTTATTGAAGTATAGTTGATTTACAATGTTGTGTTAATCTCTGCTGTTCAGCAAAATGGTTCAGTTACATACATTCTTCTTGTAATACTCTTTTCCATTATGCTTTTTCATAGGATATTTAATATAGTTCTCTGTGCTATTCAGTGGGGCCGTGTTGTTAATCTGTTCTGTATATAATAACTGTCATCTACCAGCCCCAGACTCCCGCTCCATCCCTCCCTCAAGCCCGTCCCCCTTGGCAACCACAGGTCTGTTCTCTGTGTCCAGGTGTCTGTTTCTGTTTCATAAATAAGTTCATTTTGTCATATTTTAGATCCCACATATAAGTGATAGCATGTGGAATCTGTCCTCTTTCTGACTGACTTCACTTAGTATGATCATCTCTAGGGGCATCCATGTTGTTGTAAATGGCATTATTTTGTTCTTTTTTATGGCTGAGTAGTAGTCCATCTTGGAGAAGGCAGTGGCACCCCACTGCAGTTCTCTTGCCTGGAAAATCCCATGGATGGAGGAGCCCGGTAGGCTGCAGTCCATGGGGTCGCTAAGACTCGGACACGACTGAGCAACTTCACTTTCACTTTTCACTTTCACACATTGGAGAAGGAAATGGCAACCCACTCCAGTATGTTTAATATTTTCCATGTTAAGAGTTTAACAGTTTTTATTTACTGAAATAGAAACAGCAAAATTGTGACTAACGGTTTACCATCGATCTTAAATCTACTATTTTGTGGTTCTGTACAAATGCTTCCCCCACTTTTCCTTTATTTTAAAATAATTGTATTTACCTAGGGCCTGATAGTGTTAGAGGTTGTTTCAGAAGTTGAGTCCCAGGCCATACTCTGATCAGAAATGTCAGTTTAGAAGGAGAGAGAATTCTAAAATGATAACAATTCCAAACATTGCTGTTGTTCAGTCACTCAGTCATGTCCAACTCTTTGCGACCCTATGGACTGCAGCACACCAGGCTTCTCCGTCCTTCACCACCTCCCAGGGTTTGCTCAAACTCATGTCCATTGAGTCCGTGATGCCGTCCAGCCATCTCATCCTCTGCCACCCCCTTCACCTCCTGCCTTCATCTTCCCCAGCATCAGCATCTTTTCCAGCAAGCCAACTGTTCACATCAGGTGGCCAAAGTATTGGAGCTTCAGCTCCGGCATCAGTCCTTCCAATGAGAATTCAGGGTTGATTTCTTTTAGGATGGACTGGTTAGATCTCCTTGCTCTCCAAAGGACTCTCAAGAGTCTTTTAGCACCACCATTTGGAGCTGTTTCTCCACTCTTCCCCAGTAGCATAGTGGACACCTTCTGACCTGGGAGGCTTATCTTTCAGTGTCATTCTTTCTGCCCTTTCTTACTGTTCATGGGGTTCTCAAGGCAAGAATGCTGAAGTGGTTCTCTATTCCGTTCTCCAGCGGTCCATGTTTTGTCAGGACTCCGCCATCGCCCGTCTGTCTTGGGTGGACTTGCACGGCGTGGCTCACAGTTTCATTGACTTACACAGGCTGAGATCCATGTGATCATTTTGGTTAGTTTTCTTTGTTTTTAGTTTTCATTCTGTCTGAGCTCTGATGCATGACGATAAGAGGCTTGTGCAAACTCCCTGATGGGAGAGACTGGCTGTGGGGAAAACTGGGTCTTACTCTGATGGGTAGGGTCACGCTTTGTAAATCTTTAATCCAGTTTTCTGCTAATGGCTGGGGCTGTGCTCACTCCCTGTAGTTTGGCCTGAGGCAGCCAGTCCTGGACTCTGCAGTCTCTGCGCTAGGGCTGTCGGCTCTAAGGGTAGGGCTGATGGTGACCTCCTCCACGTGGACGTAAGCCACACACCACGCCTCCCGGGACTGCTGCTGCCAGAGCCCCTGTCCCTGTGCGAGGCCCCTGCTGACCTGTGCCTCTGCAGGAGACCCTCAGACACTCACAGGCAGGGCTGGCTCAGTCTCTTGTGGGGTCACTGCTCCTTTCCCTGGGTCCTGGTGTG
>SPDY01014835.1:40137-50980 GCA_006461725.1 Moschus chrysogaster | reverse complement strand
TTCCTCTTCACTTTCTGCCATAAGGGTGGTGTCATCTGCATATCTGAGGTTATTCATATTTCTCCCGGCAATCTTGATTCCAGCTTATTCAATTGAAAAATGAAGCAGAACCTGGAAGTATGGGAGTATCTATATTTGAAATGAGACACAAATTTATTTATCAATGGAGAAACCTTGGAAATGTCTGCATTCACAATAATACTAAGGAATCCAGTAATCAAAAATGCTTGAGTAACCAAGTATTAAAATACACGATAAAGCATCTAAATTAAAATATTGTGATATCAGTACACAAACTAGTTGGATGAAACTGAAAGCCTAGAAATAAACCCACATTCATATGAAAATATATAAAGATACTTTCTCAAGTCACTAATGTATGTGGTACTAGGCATCTTGGTGACCGTATACAGACCTTGTTCTACTTACAGCTGGGTTACATCCCAATAAACTCATCGTAAATTGGAAAAATAGCATTAAGTAAAAAATGCATTTAACACACTAACCTACCAAACATACATAGCTTAGCCTCACCAACCTTAAACATGCTCAAAACACTTAGATGAGTCTACAGTTGGGCAAAATCATCTGACACAAAGCCTATTTCATAATAAAGTATTGAATATCTCATGTAATGTATTTAATATCGTGCCCAAAGTGGAAAATCAGTGGTTATGTGGCTACTGGATAGTTGTAAGTGAATTCATTGTTTACCCTCATGATCGAGTGGCTGACTGAAAGTTGCAGCTGCTGCCAGCATCATGAGTATCACACTAGGAAGGAAAAGAGCAAAATTTGCATTTTGAAGTATGGTTTCTACTGAATGTGTTGCTTTCATGCCTTCGTGAAGTCAAAAATTTGTAATTCAGACGGCAGGGGACCATCTGTAATTGTGTCAATCAGAAATAAGTTGCAGAATTTTTATCTACCTTGTGGCAGATAGTGTGATGTGAATATATGTTTTTTCCCAAGGAATATCAAGATAATAATGTGGTAATTTTTTTAGCTATTCTTATGCCATCTTCAACATATTTTTTTAATATTTAGTATGTAGTAAAACCCTTTAGTATTTTATTTGGGCAAAACAGTAGAATGTGATGATGTTTCTTTATTATTATTATTCAGTGAAATGAATTTTTGGAATCAGAGCTTTCATTTATTGTATGTTTTTTTAACTTATACCAACCAGAGTACCTTGGCATCTCAATACTTGCCTCAGGCTTACTGATTTTTGTCATTATGGGTTTTTCGACAGGGTGTTAAACAGTTTAATTTTTTTTTTATTTTTTAATTTTTATTTAGACTAGTTTAGTTATTTTGTTTTCTTTTTTTTAAAGTATGGCAGAAATATAATCACAGATTTGGAAAGTTTATTTTTAAGTTGGTTATTTTCAATTTTAGAACTCTCTTTTCCCTTTCAAAATACATAATAATTATATTCACAGTGTAACCATGAGACTGGATCATATGCATGTGATGGATCAATGCATCATATAGAGAAAATACTACAACTTTAAACATATAGAACGCTAGTAATTAGACAAAAGAAAAAACAGAGAACCCGAGTAAAGTAAAATAATTTATTTTATGCTTGAGGAAAATAGAATGAATACATTTGTGGGGATCACAAAATAATATGCTGTACATTTTTAAGAAATGTAAATGTTGATCAATTTTTTGGGGTAACTTTGAACATACAGAAAAGAACAGAATAATACTGTAAACAGCCAAATACTGTCACCCACCTCAGGTTTTTGCTTCAGGACAAAACAGATCTTAATAAGGTCTATTTATTTAAAAATAAATAAAACATAGCATTTTATATTATGTTTGATTTTTTACTTTTGACTCTCACAGTGCTTGATGTAGGTTTGGATGATTTTAAGACTTGCGAGCATAAAGAGAAATGGAGGAACTTCCCTGGTGGTCCAGTGGTTAAAATGTAGTGGGCATGATTTCAATCCCTAATCAGGGAACTATGGTCTTTATACCAAATAAGAGAAGGGGGTGGAGGGGTCGGGTGGGATATGAAGCTGTCCCAGAGATCACTGAAGATTTGTGAAGTGAGTGGAAGATTATATGAGAGAATATACTGGAAGATGCCTCCTTTAGGAGTAAGTGAGGCACAGTCTTGAGAAAGCTGAAAAAGATGAAATTGAAGAGCTTTTTTTTTTTTTTTTTGGTGATCAGAAGATGATATTGATGATACTATCTCCTCATCTTTTCCACATCTTTCTGTTTGATGTCAGATGTCAGAATTAGGAACTCGGTATTGGGAGGGTGGGCAGAGGGTAGATGTTATCTTTTGTATTTAGTCAAAACTGGTGTTTAATTATATAGGATAGCTACAAATTGCATGTTTTTGAGTGGGAGTAGATAGAAAGGAGATGGATTCACAGTGGTCACAGTTTACATCTCTAAAGAAAATAAAACTTTTCCTCTAATGTACTTTAAACTTACAACTACATATTGCAGAAAATACATTCTGCACCTTTTATGTTTTTTAAAATACTTGTCAGTGTTAAGATGGTGGTGATATTAAAGAAAAACCACAGTAAACATCTGTTTACACTTCTGCTAGGAAAGTAATAGAGAATTATTTATAAGCAATACATTAATATAAGAAATAGTTTATTTCTGCTTATCAGTACCTATGTTTGAAAACAAACATGAAGTTAAATGTGCACCAAGGATATCTTTTAGGTAGGCAATGCCATGACACTTAGCTAGAAGCTTTTATGACTCATTGTGCTTCTGATTGCTGATCCCCTCACTCACACTTTTCAGCACTTTTTGGTCAAGCATTTATGGAACAATTACTTACCAGGTGGTGCTCATGGTAAACAACCACCTGCCAATGCAGGAGACATAAGAGACATGAGATTGATCCCTGGGTCAGGAAGATCCCCTGTTGAAGGGCATGGCAACCTACTCCAATGTTCTTCCCTGGAGAATCCCACGGACAGAGGAACCTGGCAGGTTACCATCTGTGGGATCGCAAAGAGTCAGACACAACTGAAGCAACTTCGTACGCACTCAGAGAACTCAGTATTTTGACCTTCTCATCTTTTGTCCTGCACCAACTCTGTTTTCATTAAAAGTAGTGCAGTGTTAGACTTTGTGCGTGTGCATGCTAAGTCACTTCAGTGATGTCAGTGTTGCATATTTGCAGCCCCATGGACTGTAGTCCACCAGGCTCCTCTGTGCATGGGATTCTCCAGTCAAGAGTACTGGAGTAGGTTATCATGCCCTCTTCCAGGGGATCTTCTTGATCCAGGGATTGAACCCATGTCTCTTTATGTCTCCTGCATTGGCAGGTAGGTTCTTTACCACTTGCTCCACCTGGGAAGCCCATTTTCATTATAAGTAGTGCAGTGTTAGATTTTACTAACTGCTTATATTCTTCTTGGTATTTGACTCTGTTTCATACTTTGTTCTTGGCTTTTTTATTTTCCTGTTGGTGCTTATCAAAGTAATCCGTACCACCGTAGGACAGAAGATTAAAGTGTTAGTGTTTATGTGATAAAGGATACACAGGGAATAAAACCAGTATACTTTTTAAGTACGTGCTGAAATGAAAAGACACTTACTCCTTGGAAGGAAATTTATGACCAGCCTAGATAGCATATTAAAAAGCAGAGACATTACTTTGCCAACCAAGGTCCGTCTAGTCAAGGCTATGGTTTTTCCAGTGGTCATGTATGGATGTGAGAGTTGGACTATAAAGAAAGCTGAGTGCCAAAGAATTGATGCTTTTGAACTGTGGTGTTGGAGAAGACTCTTGAGAGTCCCTTGGACTGCAAGGAGATCCAACCAGTCCACCCTAAAGGAAATCACTCCTGAATATTCATTGGAAGGACTAACGCTGAAGCTGAAACTCCAATACTTCGGCCATCTAATGTGAAGAGCTGACTCATTGGAAAAGACCCTGATGCTGGGAAAGGTTGAGGGCAGGAGGAGAAGGGGACGACAGAGAATGAGATGGCTGGATGGCATCACCGACTCGATGGAGATGAGTTTGAGTGAACTCTGGGAGTTGGTGATGGACAGGGAGGCCTAACATGCTGCGATTCAGGGGGTCGCAAAGAGTCAGACACGACTGAGCAACTGAACTGACAATAGCTCAGAGTTCCACTTTTTAAGAAATAAGCTATTTTAAATTTAGTTTTTGAATAGGTAATGTAGTTTATTGTTCAAAAGGTACCTATTTCAAAGTGCAGGAGGATTCCATCACACCTTGTTCCCCAGTAATCTAATTTCCTTCCCCAGAATCAACCATTGTTATTGATTCAGTACAACCATTGCATTTCTTATGAATCCTGGAAATAATGTTTGGTTAAGGATAGAGGTCCTGGAGTCTGACCACCTTGGTTCATTCTCTTTGTCATATTAGATAAGAACTTAGCCTGTGCGTCTCAGTTTCCTTCTCTGTAAATGGGGATACTCTTGGTTGGATGCTTATACACTCCTTGGCTACAGTTGTTTTTGTGGAATTATCTGTATCTAAATGGTTATTTTTTTAACCTCAGGAACATAGTTAAACATAATTTCCATTCACAGCACATAGTTGTCACTGGTCGCTGCAAGGCCCTTGTGTCCTATCACTGTGTAGCCAAACCATTTATTCGTTTCTGTGAGTCTGCAGGTCATCTGAGTGGTTGATTGGGTTGGGCTTAGTCAGCTGATGGGTTGGCTGAGAGCTGAGCCATCTAGAATGATTTTGTGTGGGATGATTCATCTCTTTTCCACTTACCTCTCAGATTTCTCCATTATGTTAATCAGGATGTGAATCTCTTTCCTAGTGTGGCTCCAAGAAAGAATGTGAATTACACAGGCAGGTTTTCAGGCCACTGTTTTTGTTAATTTCGTTACCACACCATTGACCAAAACAAGTCACGTGGCCAGGCTCAGGGTTAGTGTGTAATATGCCAAGGGGGTTGAAGTAGAGAGGTGTGACAAATTGGAGACATTAATGCAATTAATTTTTTTGGGCTTCCCTGGTGGCTCAGAGGTTAGAGCGTCTGCCTCCAATGCAGGAGACCCGGGTTCGATCCGTGGGTCGGGAAGATCCCCTGGAGAAGGAAACGGTAACCCACTCCAGTATTCTTGCCTGGAGAATCCCATGGACAGAGAAGCCTGGTAGGCTACAGTCCACGGGGTCGCAAAGAGTCGGACACGACTGAGCAACGGAACGGAACGGAACGGAAGGGAATGCAGTTAATTTAACACAGTTGACTGTAGTAGCTGCCGTTCACCACTTGGTGGTTGCCATAGAGCTATTGTTGGTCGGTAGTCAGGCGGACAAGTTGAAAGTTAAGAGATCACCAAGCACTGTGGTAAGTGTGTCACTGTGTCAAACTGCCAGTCTTCTGAGAGTAATGACTTCAGTGTCATTTTCTCCCCTCAAATCTTAAACACATTCATTTTCAACAATAGAAGGCCAGCTGTAGCCTGGAACCATGCAGGACTGAGGAATTCTAGGAAACAGAGTCCTCAGTTTAGATGGGAGCAGTAATGCCAAGCTGATAAAATACCATCCAGCATAATCTTTTTCTTGCCTTATTTTTTCTGCTTTATACCAATCACCACTTCCATTCCTTATATTCTCTTGGAGGCACTCACCTTAATTTCTTTGATGCATCTTTTTATTATGAATATAACCTCATAAAATAAGATTTTTTTGTGTATGTTTTAAATTCACATTAATGATAATAGAATTATTATTGTTATATTATTCTGTTTTCTACTTTTTTCTATTTAGCTCTGTTTTGAAATTCTATTTATGTTGCTATAGGTATATCTATTTTTTGCCTGTCATTGCTACATGATATTCTTTATATTTGCCATCTACATTTTGCTTACCATTTCTAGTAAGGGACAGTTAGGTTGTTTCCAATTCTCAGTTACATCCCCCCCCCAAAAAAAAATATTGCAATAGTCTTCTACATATTCCGTAATACACTTGTATGAAAATTTCTCTAGAATGTATATCCAGAAATTTCTCAGTCATAGGGTATATGGATTAATTTCACTATATTATCCAGAATAACTGTACCAGTTTATACTATATTAGCATTACCTCAGCATTCCTGTTTTCCTCTGAATCGGTTTTCTGTCAATTTGTAACTCAGTGACTTAAAACAACACCTCTTTATTAGCTCACAGCTCTCTAGGTCAGTAATCAGAATCCCATGGCTGGGATCAGTCTCTCAACTCAGGGTCTCACTGGTTTGATATACAGACCAGTGTATCAGCTCTCTAAGCTTTCTCTGTTGCCGTCTGGAGCTTGCTCTTCCAAACCCATTCTTGCTATAGGGTTATATATAGGACTGAGGTCCCCATTTTGTTGCTAACTGCTAGCCAGATTCCTCTCAACTCCTAGAAACTGCTCTAAGCACCTTTCCATATGTCTTTCTCTATCTTCAGGTGAGCAACAGCATTTCAAATCCTTCTCATGCTTCAAATTTCTGACTTTCCTACAGCCAGCTATAGAAAACTTTTGACTTAAAACTTTTTATTTTTAAAGGACTAGGCAGGAAATTTCCAAATCTTGAGGACATCTGATTTGGAACTTTAATTAAATTTGTAAAATCTCTTCACATCAATACTTGGCTTACTGATTGAATAAACCAGGGCTGAGAATCTTGAAACACATCTTATTAATAGAAATCTGCCTATTACATACTGACTCTACCTCTGCACTTGATATTATGTAACTTTCTAATCTTTGTGAGTTAGATATATGTAATGAATTCATCTTAAAATGCCTTGTTTTAATTTGTATTTCTCTAATTTATAGTGAATTTGAGTTCTTCTTCATACATCTTAACCTTTTGAATTTTCCTTACTGTTAATCTGCTTTTCATACCCATTATCCAGGTAACAAACAGCTGATTTTCTCTTTCTTGTTTTCTTCAAGGATCTCCTTATATTTTCTACCCATTAATCACTTGTCAGTTTTAGATGTTGAAAATATTTTATCCCTAATCTGTTGTTCTGCTGACTTCCTATATCTTCCTTTATTAAATAAAATCCTTAATTTCAATGTTGCAATTTGAAGATCTTGTTAAAGAGGTCCTTTCCCACTGACAAAATCACTAAGTTAGATAGTTAATTCATATATTCTTATTCTTTCTTCATTACAATGGAAGTATTTAGACTGTGAATCTTAAAGTTGCAATCCCGTTTTAGTTTTTGACCCTGTCAGGTTCAATAATTACTTGTTTATGTATGTGTTTTAAAAAATTGAAATGAAATTCATACAATATTAATTCACTATTGAAAGGGTACATTTCGGTGGCATTTACTACATTTACAGTGTTATACAGCTACCACACCTGTTAAGTTCCAAAACATTTTCATTACTTCAAAAGAAAACCCCATGCCCATTAAGTAGTCACTTCTCATTTCCCCCTTCTCCCCAGACCTTGAAAATGAAGTGTTAGTCTTTCAGTCGTGTCCAAATCTGCGACCCCATGAGCTGCAGACCACCAGGTCTCCTCTGTCTAGGGGATTCTACAGGCAAGAGTACTGGAGTGGATTGGCATTTCGTTCTCCAGGGGGTCTTCCCCACCCAGGGATGGAACCTGGGTCTCCATTGCAGGCAGATTCTTTACTGTCTGAGCCACCAGACCATGGCTCCCCAGACCATGGCTCTCACCAGTCAGTCTGTATGGATTTACGTAGTCTAGACACTGCATATAAATGGAATCATGCAATATGTGGCCTTTTTTAAATGTTTTTACTTAGCTTAGTGTGTTCAAGCTTTATCCATGTTGTAGCATATATAAGAACTTCATTCCATCTTATGACTAAATAGTATTTCACTGTTTATATGTATTATATTTTGTTTATCCACTTATCAATATTTCTAACTTTGTTATGAGTAGTACTGTTATGAACATTAATGTACGGGTATCTATTTGAATATTTGTTTTTTATTTTTTATAGCCATTTTAAAATTGAAGTATAGTTAATTTGCAGTGTTGTTAGCTTCAGATGTGCAGAAACATGATAGTTTTATATTTGTTATTCTTTTCCAGATTCTCTTCCATTATAGGTTATTACAGAACACTGAGTGTCGTCCCCATGCTATACAGTAGGTCCATGTTGTTTATCTGTGTTGTACATAGTAGTGTGTATGTTGCTCTCATTTCAGTTCAGTCACTCAGTCATGTCTGACTCTTTGCAGCCCCATGGACTATAGCACGCCAGGCCTCCCTGTCCATCACCAGCTCTCGGAGTTTACCCAAACTCATGTCCATTGAGTCAGTGATGCCATCTGACCCTTCCATCCTCTGTCGTCCCCTTTTCCTCCTGTTCTCAATCTTTTCCACCATCAGGGTCTTTTCAAATGAGTCAGCTCTTCGCATCAGGTGGCCAAAGTATTGCAGTTTCAGCTTCAATATCAGTCCCTCCAATGAACACCCAGGACTGATCTCCTTTAGGATGGACTGGTTGGATCTCCTTGCAGTCCAAGGGACTCTGAAGAGTCTTCTCTAACACCACAGTTCAAAAGCATCAATTCTTCAGCACTCAGCTTTCTTTATAGTCCAACTCTCACATCCATACATGACCACTGGAAAAACCANTGTCCATCACAAGGGCATCTGTTTAATTGACCATGTTTACACAGGCTTTCCCCCATTCTCTCCAGTTTAACTGGGATAAAACTGGCATATAACAATTTATTCATCAATGTCATTATTTGGATAGATTTTTTAAATTCAGTAATATATCATGCTCAGGTGTACCTATATTAGAAAACATAAGCCAGTTAAATTAACGTGTCCTCAGTGATTCTTCTCCTCTGATTAATTCCATGTTTTCCATCTAACATTCACTGTGTATGTTGCTCTTGAGCCATTTTTTAACATGTGCCCCAGCAATGTCTCTGAATATTGCTTCAAAAGTCACTGATGTGTACATATTCCTCTGTGTTGAAATACCAGGAGACTTAATTTCAGCTACCTTAAAAAAAAAAACAACGAACAAACCCCAAATCCATGTTAGAAGTCCAACCGATACTGAACAGTTCTTTTTTTCTTTTTTTTTTGCAGGTTATTTGGAGTCTTATTAATCATCTTCTCACTCCACCCAAGGAGCCAAAGAATAATTCCTGTGGCATTCTGCATTCCTCCATTTAGTCCCTCTTGGAAATCCACCACCAAGCTTAGGGACTTCACCCCAGTGAAATTGTAAGCCTTGTTAGGTTTTCATGTAAGATTCTTGCTATAGTGTGGCTAGCTGTGATTGCTGAGTCAACTGTCTATGGCTACCAGTTTCATCAAGATTGCAACAGCATTTTTATTTTTCATGCAACAAAAAATCTTTGTTAGTAAAATCTTAATATCAAAAAAAGAGGCTTTATTTCAAATAGTCAACTCTGAATAACTGAAAACAAGAGATGAAATTATCTTAAAGCAACAGTCTTTGTGTTGTTCCTTAATGGCATTTTCACCATGTTTCAAGCTGAACCTTTCCATGTATCACAAATAGGGGATCATACACATCTGAATACTAGGATGAAGCCCCTTTGACATCATAGTTCAATTTTGGTCTATTCACTTTTTCTTATTCACATTAACAAAAATGCAGAGTGAATGGCTGTGTAATGCATATCCGTTATGATTCCAAGCAAGCCATTAGCTCTGGAGAAACGCTGCTTAAACCACTCAAGGGATCAGATTCCATGGCGAGCACAACCGCAGACCACAGGTGTCCTGAGATGCCAAGGTCTGTGCAGAGGTCAAGGTCAGGAAGAGAAGCAATAGTTCCAGAAGGAAAGAAACTCTTATCCAAAGAGGAAAGTTTATTGATAGCAGTTCTTGGTTGGTTTAATAGCAGCTGTAAAGCTCAGCAAATTCAATTTAGTGTTGTTTGGAGGAAATGAGAAAACAATATGAAAAACACAAAACCAGAGGGTTTAGAGTCTCAGATGACAATGCGGTTTTGTCAATCGTATGAATCAATTTAAACATGTTTACTTCAATTTTAAAAAGTAATTTCAAGGAATAAAAACATGAAAGAGGTGCTCTCAAAATTCTCATTCCTACTGTTAGAGCATGCAACAAATTGACCTTCTCTCCATCCTAAGATGCCCTTCTACACATTTCAGATTCTGAAATATGGATTTGTCTGATAATCAAGGTCTCAATGGTTGTAATATTTCCTCCTACCACAACCCCTATTATTCACTTAATGACTTATCTTATACTCAAGTGTTACTTAAATTTCATAAAATACAAAAATAGCAGACAGTTTTGTTGATACTTGGGAAATTTTAACTTGAGTTTTTATTTATTTATTTTTCAGATTTTTTAAAAGAAATTTATTTATTTTTTGACTGAAGAATAATTACTTTACAGATTTTTGTTTTTTCAGTCAAAGATCAACATGAATCAGCCATAGGTGTGCACATGTAATTCAGAGAGTGTGAAGCCCTGAAAGCACTTTGTGTTCATTATTGTGATAACATTTCTTGTGCTTTGCATCTGTTCTTATCACAGTCTGTTGGTTGTAATATGCAGAAAGCAGGCCCCCTCATCTGGTGTTTAAAGCTAGAATGAGCAGAGCAATGCACTGGGCGGCAGGGTGGTAGTGGGGTGGTGGTGTCCGGGATCCTGAAGATGAAACTCAGTGGCCTGTAGGCCTGGAATTCAGGCAGCCCGTCCCTCTGCTTCTGGGCAC
The DNA here is from genome assembly GCA_006461725.1 of Moschus chrysogaster. NCBI lineage: Eukaryota > Metazoa > Chordata > Mammalia > Artiodactyla > Moschidae > Moschus > Moschus chrysogaster. The sequence continues at coordinate 40,291 of SPDY01014835.1, read as the reverse complement.
CTTGTTCATCGCTCTGCATTAATTTCTCTTTACCTTCTGTCCCGCTTCTTTGAAAGTTTCAAAGTCGGCACAAGTCTCCGGCTTCTCTGACTTGGGGTCTCTGTAGCCTTTCTTCTTGTCACCTAAAAGAATCGAGGAAACCAGATATGTGGCT
>SPDY01014833.1:120949-136746 GCA_006461725.1 Moschus chrysogaster | reverse complement strand
CTGTGATTCATGGGATTGCAGAGAGTCAGACAGGACTGAGTGACTGAACTGAACTGAACTGAACCATTATCTTTATTACCTCCACCATAGTTTGGCCCCAGGTAAATAACAGGGAGGGAACACAGCTCCACCCATCAACAGAAAATTGGATTAAAGATTTACTTGAGCATGTCCCTGTTCACCAGTACAGAACCCAGTTTCCCCCTCAGTCAGTCTATCCCATCAGGAAGCTTCCATAAGCCTCTTATTCTTCTCCATCAGAGGGCAGACAGTTTGAATACCACAATCACAGAAAACTAACCAATCTAATTACATGGACCACAGCCTTGTATACCTCAATGAAACTATGAGCCATACTGTGTAGGGCCACCCAAGACAGATGGGTCATGGTGGAGAGTTCTGACAAAATGTAGTCCACTGGAAAAGGGAATGTCAAACCACTTCAGTATTCTTGCCTTGAGAACCCCATGAACACTATGAAAAGGCAAAAAGAGGACACTGAAAGATGAACTTCCCAGGTTGGTAGGTGCCCAATGTGCTACTGGAGATCAGTGGAGAAACAACTCCAGAAAAAATGAAGAGATGGAGCCAAAACAAAAACAACACCCCGTTGTGGATGTGACTGGTGATAGAAGCAAAGTCCAATGCTGTAAATAGCAATACTGCATAGGAACCTGGAATGTTAGGTCCATGAATCAAGGCAAATTGGAAGTGGTCAAACAGGAGATGACAAGAGTAAATGTCGACATTTTAGGTATCATCGAACTAAAATGTACTGGAATAGGAGAATTTAACTCAGATGACCATTATATCTACTACTGTGGGCAAGAATCCCTTAGAAAAAATGGAGTAGCTATCATAGTCAACATAAGAGTCTAAAATGCAGTACCTGGATGCAATCTCAAAAACGACACAATGATCTCTGTGCATTTATAAGGAAAACCATTCAATATCACAGTAATCCAAGTCTATTTCCCAACCAGCAGCACTGAAAAAGGTGAAGTTGAATGGTTCTATGAAGACCTACAAGATCTTCTAGAACTAATACCAAAAAAAAAGATGTCCTTTTCATTATAGGGAACTGAACTGCAAAAGTAAGAAGTCAAGAAACATNTCAGTGTGGCATTTGGTCAGCACGACCCCGGGGCTCGAGGGTGGGAGCAGGCGGTGGCGCCTTGGCCGGTGCGGGGATCGCGGCATCTGCCGGGGGGCGGGGGCGTGCGCTGAGCACAGGGCACCCAAGGGGGCCCCGCTGCAGGTCAGTGGGTCAAGGGCTGGGGGAGTCCGTGCTGCTGGCTGACCCCCAGGGACCACTGACCCTGCCGTGGCTGTGGGCCTGCCTTCCTGGGGCGGGGGGCGCCTCTGCACGTCTGCACCCTTGCTCTGTCCCGAGGTCCATCCCTGAGAGGCATCCCGCTGGGCCTGGACGCTTGATGGCTGGGGTGGGGGGCAGCCGGGACCTGTGTGGGGAGAGCGGAATCCCGAGAGTGACCCCAAAACGCCGGCCGTTCCCCGACCTTGGGGACCTCAGCCCGGCTTCACCCCAGACTCTGGCTCCGCTAGTGTCCCTGGGAGCCGCCGTGTTGCGCCAGGGGCAGAGCGGCTCCTGGCAGGGGCCGGCGTGTCGGCCGAGACCCAGTTCTGTCATGAGTGGTGCAGGCAGTGCCCGTGCTGAGGTGGGGCAGACGAGTGGGTTCGCGTCGGCCCTGGGCTCACAGTGGGGATGGGGGTCCTTTGAGCCCTGCCCCGGCCCCGTAGGGCCGCGTTGAGGCTCTCCCAGGAGAGGGGCCTGGACCTGCGGCTGTCCCCACCCACCGCCGCCGATGATGCTGTGCCTGGACACCTGGGCAGGGAGCGACCCTGCCTGGGGGAGGGCTCGGTGGGCTTGGGGCGGGGGTGCACGCCCGGTGGAAGAGGAGCCTGTGGACAGGGACTTGCGGTCTTCTAGGGGCTCTGGGGAGGAGGGCGCTGAGGCTAGCTCTGTGGACTCACGCCAGCATCCTGCCGGGAATGCTTGCCCCCTCCTGCCCTGCGGGACCCCGCCACCCTCCCCAGGCACTGCCTCTGCCCAGGGTACACGTGGGCCTGAGGTCAGGAGGGGTGGATGTCCAGATGGCTGGACGGACGCTCCTGCCCAGAGATACCAGGAGATGCTGTGCTGATCGCGGGCTGTGATTAAACGACCTGTCCGGGCTGGCTGGGCAGCTGGTCAGTGTTAGCTCGCACGGCAGGATGTGTGGACGCTGCCTGCTGCAGCAGGGGTGGGGTGCTGGATGGTGGGGGGAGAGCATGGGCCCCCGGGAACCTCAGGGCTGGGCACTGTGGGGTGGAGAGTCAGACACGTCGCTGGGGTTAGAGACCCTGGCCTACCCCACCTGCCCTCCCTGGGGTGGAGGTCAGACACGCCGCTGGGGTTAGAGACGCCGGCCTGCCTCACCTGCCCGCCCTGGCCCTGGCCCCTCTGAGCCTCAGGCCCCTCGTCCATGGAGGCGGCTGCCCGTCACACTCTTGCATCTGGGTGGAGCAGAGGCCCCTGGCGGCTGGTCGGTGGCCGGGGCCCCCAGGGACCCGCTGCCGTGGGCTCCTGCTCCTTGGAGGCGGCAATTTCTGAGCAGTGTCTTCCTCTTTGGAGGCCCAGTGGGCACGCGGCTGGTGGACGCTCCCAGACCTGCAGCCAGGGTCGGCACGTGGGCACCTGGCCGGCTGCCTGGGGGCCTCGTTGACTGTCCCTCCCACTGCAGGCGGCTGCTCATCCCAGATGTTTTCCTCCTGGGATGGCAGGCAGGCAGGAGGGAGGTGGGCCGGATTCCTTGCCTGCCCCACGGCACCCCGGGCCACATTTCAGGGGGCTGAGGGCCCTGGGCCCCCTCTGTCCTCATGTGTGTTCTCAGCTGTCCTTTCCCTGCTCCCGGGTCAGGGTGGGCAGACTCCCTGGGAGGGCCGGCAGGGCCTCCTGCCTCAGTGTCCCCGTTGTAAAGCGGGTGTAGCCAATGCAGCGGTTGGGAGAAGTGTCTGCACCGTGAGGTCTGCCTGCTGGCTTGTGAACAGATGCTGGCGGTGGAGGCCACTCTCTGTGGACCCCTTAGGAAGTGATGGCTCTGGGGACGGTGCTGACTCTCCTGGGGCAGGCTGGCCGTGGATGTCCACACAAGGCAGGGCCGGAAACAGGGGGCCGGGAAAGCTGCTTGTGGCCTTGGGTCCCCGCGCATCCCTCCGGGGTCTCACTCCATTGGGGTCTGTGGGCCCAGGGCAGGGCGCCGGGCAGGGAGGGCACGCGTGGCCCAGGCGATGGGACGGTGCTGGCTGTGGGTGGGCAGGTGACCGGCTCCTGCCCTGACCTGACCGCGTCACCCCAAACTCGGTGCCCTCCCAGCGCAGGAGCCCCCGGCGTGGCAGGGATCCGACGCCCTGGGAAACGTGATCTCCTCCCTGGCCTGTGAATATTTCATCAGTGGATTAAAAATTGAAGCCGAACCATCGTCCCCCACCCTGGGAGGGGCGCTGGCTCCGTTTCAGCCCTGTTTGAGTCTTTCTGTCGATAATGGAGCCTTGTCAATTAGAAAATGACATTGCTGTTTAAAATGCCGCTGTGAGGCCCTCTTTAATTAAGGCCGAGATGTAATGACCAACCTGCCGCCATGAATGAATTTTTAACCATCCGAATGAGGGGTGACCGGTGCCCAGCGGGGTTTGTCAGGGTGGGTGTGCCAGGGGGCCTCAGAGATTTGTGGGAGCTGTGGTGCTGGCCGGGTGGGGGCGTCTGGCCTGTGTTGGTGGGGGGTGTGTGTATGTGTGTGTTGGTGGGGGTGTGTGTGGGTGTGTGTGGTGTGTGTTGGTGGGGGGGTGAGTGTCTGGCATGTGTTGGTGGGGTGTGTGTGTTTGGTGTGTGTTGATGAGGGTGTGTGTTTGGGGGGTGTGGTGTTGGAGAAGACTCTTGAGAGTCCCTTGGACTACAAGGAGATCCAACCAGTCCATCCTAAAGGAGATCAGCCCTGGGTGTTCATTGAAAGGACTGATGCTGAAGCTAAAACTCCAATACTTTGGCCACCTGATGTGAAGAGCTCACTCTTTTGAAAAGACCCTGATGCTGGGAAAGGTTTAAGGTGGGTGAAGGGGGCGACAGAGGATGAGATGGTTAGATGGCATCACCGACTCAATGAACATGAGTTTGAGCAATCTTGGGAGTTGGTTATGGACAGGGAATCCTGGTGTGTTGCAGACCATGGGGTCGCAAAGAGTCGGACAAAACTGAGTGAACTGAACAGTTTACTCCTTGGTAGCCATTTATTTGTTTTCTGTGTCTGTGTCTCTTTCTGGTTTGCAAATAGGTTCATTTGTACTATTTTTTCTAGATTCCAGATGGATGATGGAAAGAGTTGCACAACAATATTAATGTACTTGATGCCACTAAGCTGTGCTGTTAAACATGGCTAAAATAGTATGTTTTTTATAATATGACTTTTACCACAATTAGAAATAACATTGAAAATTTCAATCCACTAAAATAAATCAGGGCATTTTATTGTGTAAACTATGCCTGTATCCGTTCCGTTCCGTCGCTCAGTCGTGTCCGACTCTTTGCGACCTCGAGGACTGTAGCCTACCAGGCTTCTCCGTCCATGGGATTCTCCAGGCAAGAATACCGGCGTGGGTTACCGTTTCCTTCTCCAGGGGATCTTCCCGACCCAGGGATCGAACCCGGGTCTCCCGCATTGGAGGCAGACGCTTTAACCTCTGAGCCACCAGGGAAGCCCCATAAAGTTTTCTAAAAACAAAACAAAGAAACAAACAAAAAATAAAATCTCTAACACTTTGTAGCTCACTGCTATTGCTTCACCCTGCTCATGTAAGACATGCATGCTGTATATCTTAGGTGAATTTCTCAGGGTACCTGCTCTCTCACAGTCTTAGGAATAAAGCCTACAGCTGAAAATTGAATCCTTTTTATATAGACTCCTTTCTTCAGCAAGACAGGATACCATTAAAGTTAATTAATGTACAGTTATCTCAAGTTCCCTTTTTGTACTAATCCCATAATGACTCTAATCTGATTGGACACAACTTTTCCTTTTTTTTAGTTTTCTTGGAATATAGCTGCTTTAGACTGTTGTATTCGTTTCTTCTGTACAGCCAAGTGAATCAGCAGTACATACAATCTCTCTCCTCTTTCTTGGATTTCCTTGCTGTTTAGGTCACCATAGAGCACTGAGTGGGGTTTCCTGAGCTATACAGTAGGTTTTCATTGGTTAGCAATTTTTATTAGCTTCCTATTTTATAAATAATATCAGTAGTGTATATATATATGTCAATCCCCATCTCCCAATTCATCCCACTCACCCAACCCCCCAGGGTATCCATGTATTTGTTCTCTACATCTGTATCTCTATTTCCTCTTTGCACATATGTTCATCTGTACCATTTTTTTTAGATTCCACATATATGCATTAATATATGATATTAGTTTTTCTCTTTCTGACTTACTTGTTTCTGCACCAATGCATTCACTAACCATCTCCATCTAACAGAGAACCGATTTTTGCTTTAGAGAATGTTCCATTCTTTGAAGGTGACATTTTCCTGATCTGTATCCCAGTTTCCCAAACAACGGGGTATTTCCACTTGTATACTAATTCTAGAAACCAAAAAATAAAGACAATGCTGGAAACGCATGAAATCTGTGTTGGGGATGTGCTTCAACCAGTCATCCTTGATTCCCAAGCTGTCGAATGATCTACAAAAACCATCACCTGACCCTGGCATTCCTTACGCTAACCTGTGGCCCTATTTCTTCCCAACGTCTGACAATTCTACCTCTGTTACAGCTGCCTGGCAGGGATCCTCTTTGGTAAGGACAGTTTGTGGTCACTGTCTGGGCAGTGATGGTTGCTGGGGTTGCCTGTTTCTCTCTCTCATCCATCCTGCACACTCTAGGCTGCAGAACTCTGCGACATCATTCACTACACCAAAGGCAAAGTACTTCACAGTTACTAATTCTAATTACCTGGTTTTGTCAGTCTCCTCTGTGACTCCTAAGTGATGAGAAAAGGCTGGATGTGATGAAGTCAAGAATAGCAGTATTAAAACTATTTGAAATAATCTGCTTCTACAGAATTTAGCCTCGAGCTAGTTGTTGGTTAACTCTGTCTTATGCTACAGGGAAATACATTAAGACAAAGATTGAAAATTAACTACTGGGTGTGGGCAAAATGGAGATCATTGATACATTTTAGAAAGTTGTTTTAATGAAAAATTAAGGTCAAAAGCCTGATATCAGTCGGTTAAAGGGAGAGTGAAACTCCATTCATACATGGAACTACTCTCAGGTGCATTTTTCTTTCACTCTCCAAAGCTCACAGCTATGGAAAATGGTAAAAGAAAAAATATATATATGTGTGTGTGTGTGTGGAGCAATGCTGTTGGGACTTCCATGGTGGTCCGAGGTTAAGAATTTATGCTGCCAATGCAAAGGGCATGAGTCAGGGCCCTAAGATCCCACATAGCATGCAGCACAGCCAAAAGATTTTTTTTAAAAGGAACAACTTTGTTAACACATAAGAACAAACAAATTTAAGAAATGACACAGAGGAGAAGAGAATTCAACAAATATTTGAAAGAGAGAAGGTCACAGGTTAGGTGTAGCTGATTTATTAGATGGGAATACCAGAGTACCTGACCTGCCTCTTGAGAAACTTATATGCAGGTCAGGAAGCAACAGTTAGTACTGGACATGGAACAACGGACTTGTTCCAAATAGGAAAAGGAATATGTCACCCTGCTTATTTAACTTATATGCAAAGTACATCATAAGGAATGCTGGCCTCAAAGAAGCACAAGCTGGAATCAAGATTGCCAGGAGAAATATCAGTTACCTCAGAAATGCAGATGACACCACCCTTATGGCAGAGAGTGAGGTGGATGAAACTGGAGCCTATTATCCGTTCCGTTCCGTCGCTCAGTCGTGTCCGACTCTTTGCGACCCCGTGGACTGTAGCCTACCAGGCTTCTCCGTCCATGGGATTCTCCAGGCAAGAATACTGGAGTGGGTTACCGTTTCCTTCTCCAGGGGATCTTCCCGACCCAGGGATCGAACCCGGGTCTCCCGCATTGGAGGCAGACGCTTTAACCTCTGAGCCACCAGGGAAGCCCTGAGTACCTCTGCATGTATTTTATAACTTTTCCAGGTTGTCATTCTACTCTTATATGAAGGTTCACTTTATCCACATATCATCTATATATGACAAAATCCTTCGAATACATTTAAAGCCCATCTTTTCTATGAGGCTTCCCTTGATTAGACTAGGTCATACTAATCTCTCACTTCTCTAAATTTTTATTACAGTTAATGACACTTGACTGCATGCTTTCTTTTATGTTCTACATGCTTTCACATGTAAATCTTGTTTTGATAATTAGATCTTAAATGGTTAGAACAATCATGGTCAAACTTTAAGCATAAGAACCACCTAGAAGGCTCCCTGCAATGCAGAGTGCTGGGCCTCACTTCAAGTTTCTGACTCAGTTGGTTTGAGAAGGAATCTGAAAATTTGGGTCTCTAAGTCCCCAGGTAATACTAATACTGCTGGGTGGGGGACCTGCTTTGTAACCACTAAACTAGAGTATATTACAGTGACTTCTACTTTCTGTATAATGACACTGTGCATTATTTAGTTTTTTCCCCTGCCATACTTGTTACTACAATTATAATCCAATTTTTGAGCCCACATTTTCTTTTTTCTTGGAATGACTTCTGCTTTACTTTCTAGTGAATTCTTATTCCTATTTCAATTTTCGACTTAAATGTTGCCTATGAGAGAAGACGATGAAAAGACTACAAGAAACTTTTCCTGTAAGTATATTGCCTTCTGGATTGAAGACTTCAAATGAAAGTGAAAGTCACGTCTAACTTTGCAACCAGAATACTGGAGTGGGTAGCCGTTCCCTTCTCCAGGGTATCTTCCCAACCCAGGTCCCCCACAATGCAGGCAGATTCTTTACCANCACTCTGTATAATAGGCTTTAGTTTCGTCCACCTCATTAGAACAGATTCAAATGTGTTCTTTTTATGGCTGAGTAGTATTCCATTATATATATGTACCACAGCTTCTTTATCCATTCATCTGTCAATGGACATCTAGGTTGCTTCCATGTTCTAGCAATTGTAAACAGTGCTGCAGTGAACATTGGGGTACATGTGTCTTTTTAAGTTTTGATTTCCTGAGGGTGTATGCCTAGGAGTGGGATTGCTGGGTCCTACTGTGGTGTTGGAGAAGACTCTTGAGAGTCCCTTGGACTGCAAGGAGATCCAACCAGTCCATTCTAAAGGAGATCAGTCCTGGGTGTTCATGGGAAGGACTGATGCTAAAGCTGAAACTCCAATACTTTGGCCACCTCATGCAACGAGTTGACTCACTGGAAAAGACTCTGATGCTAGGAGGGATTGGGGGTGGGAGGAGACGGGGACGACAGAGAATGAGATTCAGCTATAAGTTAGTGGCAAAGCCGGGATCAGAATGTAGGCTCCTGTGTATTGTTCTTTGCATCTCCCTCTCGAGATTTTCTCCCAGCATACAGGGAAACAAATCAGACGAAGCACAGCAGGCAACATCACGATTGGGTTCAGTCCTTCAGCCTTATGTATTAAGTGGAAGAGAAATGAGCAGCTTATGGAATGACATATGAAGTAATCATACCTACAATGAGGGATACCAGTAGACAATCAGAAATAACAGAAAAGAGAGGTAACAAAGGAAAAATCAGAAGATTGGAGACAAGGCAGGCAATCACTACATGTTTAAATTTTTTCATTTTAAAAGCATACACAGAACAAAGAGACAAACATAAAAATCCAGTTTAAAAAAAAAAGCCATTAAGAGGGCAATAACCTTAGAGGAAGTTCAAGATGGACTTATGTGAGCTTGATAAGAAAGCAGAGGCTGGAGGAACCTCAGAGAGAAAAAGTGATGGCAACAGCTAGAAAGAAATTTATATTAAAGCAGGATTCAGTAAATGAAGAAAATGAGAAAAAAGCAGGAAAGGGGATTACTTTATCTGTTGCTTTGTTGCAAACTGATAGAAGTGGAGTTTTAAGATAGTAAATGTTCTCCTCCAACCCCTCAAGATTAATCTGTTCCAGCTAAAGTGCTCAGAAGACCATTTTTACAGTTTTGACTTCCTCACACATGTGTTTGTTTCTCAAACTAAGTTATAAGAATTTTTGGAGCTGAGACTGTATCTCCATCACATTTAAGTTGCCAGCTTCTAGAAATATCCAAGCACGTATAGGTGCTCATTCATTGTCACCGTTAAACTGAGTTTTGGTTTGCTGTAGATTCCTATTATATTAATTTTCATGTTTCTCTTTTTAAAATAAAAAATCTCCAAAAGCTTAAGATGCACCTGTATAGAAAGGCATTCAGGAAACAAGTCTAGAATAAGACAGGTAGTACTGCATTTGGGATTTTTAAAAAATCTTACAAGAACTTTGTAGAATTCAAATGTTTCTCAGTGCCATGGTTTATTCTATATCGTTCATGCCTCCACTTCAGTTTCTCAACAGTCTCTCCGATCAGTGGAATATGTCTTCTCAAGAATTTTGCTTTCTCATACTCACAAATCTGAGATATTATTTCTGCACTTGGTAATTTCATTTGTTAATAGAATGAAATGTGACCTCACCTTGAACTAGCAGGTGGCAATACATACTCTTCCTTTTAAAACTGGTGTCTATTAAATCCACAATATACTTATTTATGCAAAAATGTACCCATTGGAAACACATACCTAAATGTACATGTTCATCTGTTCAGTCATGTCTGACTCTTTTGTGACCCCATGGCCTGTAGCCTGCCAGGCTCCTCTGTCCATGGGATTTCCTAGGCAAGAATCCTGGAGTGGATTGCCATTTCCTTCTCCACACTATCTTCCTGACTTAGAAATCGAAACTGCATCTCAAGTTCCCTGCATTGGCAGGTGGATTTTTTACCACTGAGCCATCTGGAAAGCCACCCAGATGTACACTTGTGTACAAATATATAAAATGGGACTGCATTTTTTAAATAAAAGTTGAAAATTTTGTATATAAATAAAAGTACAGTTGACTCTCTGAACAGCAGTTTGAACTATGTAGATTCATTTATATATGATTTTTTTCAATAAATATGAACTATGGCACTACACAATCCACAGTTGGTTGACTCTCTGGATGTTATATATGGATTTTTGACCAGCAGAAGGTCAGTGCTGTGTAAAAGGAGAGAAATCTTAAAGTCGCAGGGAAAAGTTGTGCCTTTTGGTGCTGTTGTTGTTGCTGTTTGGTTTTGTTTTGTTTCTTGATCCGTTTACCCAAATACCTTTATTGACTGGGAAACTGGGCGTGATCTCACCACTGTTCCTGTGCTTCTCTTGTTTTTCCTGCCTGTCCTTCTCCTTCTCATACACCCACACTCGCACCACCATTAAGGTGTAATAAGACCAGTCTGCCTTGCTGGTCTGCAGGCTAAGACTGCACTTGCCAATGCAGGGGACACGGATTCAATCCCTGGTTGGAGAACTAAGATCCCACACGCAACACAGCATGGGCAAACATTTAAAACATAAAAATAAATATTTTTTAAAAAAAGATTTTAGAAGATTGGAGAACAAAATTAAAGAACCAAGTGTATGACGGTCAAAACACTCAAGATATGGAATCACTTAAAGTACAGCCCTGAGCCCCAGAATTAAGTGGTGTAATTAGAAAACTCTCTCACTTGCCACAGAACAGATGTACTAAATCAGCGTTTTGTGCTCTTCAGAGCTTTTAGGACCAAATTAGACTAATGCACAGGATCATTTTAATGAGAAAAAACTCTAACATCAGATAACATTATTTTATTATATCACAACTAAAACAAATAAGCTTGAGAATGTGTGTGTGTGTATATATATATAAAATTTCCAAAAGCTTGTAGCACATAAAAGCTATGAAAACACAAGGCAACATTCATCCCTGCCTTTGGGACATGGCCACACCCGCCTGAGTTCAAACTCTGCCTATGTCAGTGAGAGTAGACCTTTAAAAACACCTCTACTGTGAATTTTCTTTCTCTGCATGTTCTGCTTTGCCTGTGAAACTCAAATATTAATAAGGACCCTCAGAGACAAGAGTCCCCAGCCCAACCAGCAAGAATTCACAATGTTCTAACATGTGGAAAAAAAGATGTTTCTGCTTCTTCACCGTCACCCACAACAGTGAGACAAAGACAAAATTATAGCTCAAATAAAATATACACCAAAACATCACAGACCAAATCAGTCAGCAATTCAGTCTAAATATTTCTTGCTTGGATGGAGACTGCATAAGGGAATAAACTACATTGGAGCTTAGACAATATGTTCTACAAAATGAGAGTAATTTAGCAATGGTGTGAAGATTTATAGAAGGAACACAAAAATAAACATCTGCCAAGGGACTTGATCAATGGAAGGGATAAAAATATGGCAAAAGTCCCATCTCCAAGCAAAGTTAAATGCACATTTTTGTAAAGGTAAAAGATTGAAAATAAACATTTCTAAATTACTGCATGAAATTAAATGAAAACTTTATTTCACATGCCAAAATATAGAAAATAATGGAAAAGCCTGAAAATAGCAATTACTATATAAAAATAAAATTAAAAAAATGCCCTTTAATTGCTGTCAATTACACAGTAGCTTACACTTCAAAGGTTAAAAAAAATGATCTTAATATGCAGTGATATATATATAATTATAATTCACAAATATTAATAAAACTATTAATAAATTAAAAGGTACACCCCACTAGATTGTAAGCTTCATGCTGGAAAAATTGTGTCCATGATGTTGACTGACATGTTATTTACGCATTCTATACAGCAAGTACTCATTTCAATGAAGGAACAAACTAGTGAGCAAAAATACAAAAAGTCAATTCTTACCAAAGTTTAATATATGCAATTCTAGTTAGAAAATCAATAAGAAAGTTCTTAGAAGATGATTGTAAATAGTTTCTATATTCATCTACATGAATAAATAGCTAAGAATGTTAAAATATATCAAAGGAAGAATATATAAAATATATCAAAGGGAGTTGACCTATTATGCATAATATGTTATAGTAGCAGTATGAAAATTAATAGTCAAATTAATGAACAAATGGGAATACACATGTTGGGCACACATGCACACAGATGCACACATATGTTTAAATTGAGAGAGTTTTTCCATGGATGTTGCTCAGATACTAGACTATGCATTTACTTAAATATTTTAGCAAAGTGCTACTACATAGCACAGGAAAAGATATCCAATATCCTGTGATAAGCCATAATAGATAAGAATATGAAAAGGATTGTATATATGTATAACAATTGCTTTGCTATACACCAGAAACGAATACAAAACTGTAAATCAACTATGGCATCCGGTCCCATCGCTTCATGACAAACAGATGGGGAAACAGTGGCTGACTTTATTTTTCTGGGCTCCAAAATCACTGCAGATGGTGATTGCAGCCATGAAATTAAAAGACGCTTACTCCTTGGAAGGAAAGTTATGACCAACCTAGACAGCATCTTAAAAAGCAGAGACATTACTTTGTCAACAAAGGTCCATCTAGTCAAGGCTATGGTTTTTCCAGTGGTCATGTACGGATGTGAGAGTTGGACTGTAAAGAAAGCTGAGCGCCGAAGAATTGATGCTTTTGAACTGTGGTGTTGGAGAAGACTCTCGAGAGTCCCTTGGGCTGTAAGGAGATCCCACAAGTCCGTGCTAAAGGAGATCAGTCCTGGGGTTCATTGGAAGGACTGATGTCAAAGCTGAAACGCCAATACTTTGGCCACCTCATGCGAAGAGTTGACTCATTTGAAAAGACCCTGATGCTGGTAAAGATTGAGGTCAGGAGGAGAAGGGGATGACAGAGGATGAGATGGTTGGATGGCATCACCAATTCGATGGACATGGGTTTGGGTGGACTCCGGGAGCTGGTGATGGACAGGGAGGCCTGGCGTGCTGTGGTTCATGGGGTCACAAACAGTAGGACACGACTGAGTGACTGAACTGAACTGATGCTTCAATAAAAATCTTTAAAAAGATTTTAATGATTTAAAATGTAAAAATCAGGCTACTTTTTAAAGAGATATGAAAATACAGGTGATGTTTAACTGGCAAACATCTTAAGTAACGAAATGTATAGAAAACATTACCAAAAAATGACTGATGTAATTAACTGTGTTGTTAAATGATCATAAATTTAAAAGACAAGTAACAAAATAAGAAACATATTCACACCAACAATAAAACAAGTTCTTAAAATTCTTAATAAAGACCTCATGAAAAATTAGAAATTCATGGGGTTGATAATCAGTTTCCATACATGACATTGAAAGCACGGTACAAGAAAGAAAATTTGACAAACTGTACTTAAAACATTTGAACATCAAAGACACTTTCAGGACAACAAAAAGTGTCATGCTGGGAGAAAATATGTGAAAATCACATGTATGGTAAAGGATTTATTTCCAAAATGTACAAACTTATCTGAGAAAATAAATCAATTTAGAAGGCAGGCAAGGTTTTTTACCTTATAGAAGATAAACAGAAAGCAAATAAGCACATGAAAGGGCGAACCAAGTCATCTGTGATTAGGGAAATGAAAATTAAAACAAGAGACTGCTGCACACCAATTAGGATGGCATGGGAGTAGAACAGAGGAAGTCTCATTTATTGCTGGTGGGAGCGCAAATGCCATAGGCAGTTTGGAAGACCATTTGGTAGTTTATTTCCAAATTAAATATAGGTTCAAAATATGATCAAATAATCACACTACCAAGTATTTATCCAACTTATGTGAAAGCACAGCCACATGGAATATGCATAGGAATGCTCAGAGCATCTTTCTTCACAATCACCCAAAACTGGAGGTGACGATGTGAGTAGACAAAGTGTGGTACATCCATACAATGGAATACTATTCAGTGATTAGAATTAAGGAATCATTACACTGTATGAGAAGATATGAAAAAATATCAAGTGAATATTGCCCAACGAATAAAGCATGGATATGGTTAAATCCAGATGATTCCTTTGAAGTGAGAATCTGGAAAGGGGAAAACTACAGTAATGGTAACTTGATCAGTGGTTGTCAGAGATTGGGGAGGATGAGAAGCACAGGGAATCTGAGGGCAGTAAAACAATTTGATGTAAGATAGTAATGTGGGACACGTGACATTTTGTATTTGTCCAAACCAATGGAAATGTACAGCACATTGAGTGGACCTTAAAGTACACAGATTAAAACAATAATGGTAATAATAATACTGTATAAATATTGGTGAATTAATTATAATAAAGAACCATAGCAACGCAGTTTCTTAACAATGGGAGAGACTTTGTATGGTGTGGGATCTTCCCTAGTGACTCAGATGGTAAAGCGTCTGCCTACAATGCCTGCTATGTGGGAGGCCCGGGTTCAATCCCTGGGTCGGGAAGATCTCCTGGAGAAGGAAATGGCTACCAACTCCAGTATTCTTGCCTGGAAAATCCCATGGATGGTGGAATCTGGTAGGCTACAGTCCATGGGGTTGCAAAGAGTCGGACACGACTGAGCGACTTCACTTCACTGTATGGTGTGTGTTCAGATCCTCAGTCACATCCGACATTCTGCAACCCATTGGACTGTAGCCCACCAGGCTCCAATGTCCATGGGATTACCCAGGTAAGAATACTGGAGTGGGTTTCAGTTTCCTAACCCAATATGTGTGTGTGGAGGGGTAAACGGGGTCTCTTTGTGCTCAATTCCCAGAGTAAGAGAGGTGATGGGGAATCATGTTTTATAAGACCTATGCCAATTTTTAAGCAACTTGGCATTTACTCCAAGCAATATGGAAGCTTTGGAGGGTTTTGAGTGGAAGTGTGGCATACTCAGATGGATATTTTTAAAGAATCACTCTAGCTGCTGTGTTGAGAAAGGACTGTTGGGGTGAGTAGCAACACTGAAAACAATAAGGACAGTGAAGCAGCTGTCAGAATGATCCCACTGAGAGACAGTTAGGCCCAGAGGATATCTGATGGACGAGGTGTGCTGTGTGAAATAAAATGAGAAGTCTTGGATGACTCTGAAGTTCTTGATTTGAGCCAAGGTTGGAAGGACGGAGCTGCCATCAGCCAATATGTGAAAATCTGGGGGTCAAGAAGATCTGGGGCTAATGAGCACTGGAGTGTCGGGTAGCTACCTGGATATTGAGTTTAAACTTTAGGGAAGCTATTATCCAGACTGGAGTCATTAATGTGGGAGTGCTTAACATAGAGGCATGGTGCAAAAAGGTGAGAGGGACACTGTGCACTGTGTCTGCCAATAGATTTCTAACTTCTTGAGTGCAAAAATCTGGGCTCACTTATTTTTGCAACTCTCGGTCTACTTTGTGGATAGAAAATGCATGTCAGACTGACCTAATGGTGTCGATCACAACTCTTCCTCAAACATTGTTTCAGGGACAACACTCTTGTTCTGTTTTGATTTTCATTTTTCCCTCTTAGTCACCAGAGACTGATTCTATCTTCAGTGTACACTGACATTTGCTTATGTGAATAGTTACCAGTTCTCGGTGTGTGTGTACCAGAGAGCTAGGAAAATCTTCAAATTTTTTGAGCTCTGGACCAAGGAAGAAGAATATATCACCAATACTCTAGTTTTTTATGCAGGGGACATAGATAATATTGCCACAATTTCTGAGAATTCTGGTTTTAACCTTCAGATTTTTATTGCTGCAGAGGAAAGATTTTAAAGGTACAATGTATTT